>SZWC01007174.1:18093-57823 GCA_023375785.1 Penium margaritaceum | reverse complement strand
GGCTACCGCCTTGTCACCGGAGTGCGTGGTTGGCCTTGGGCACGGATCCGCCAAAGAGACGAGATGCGTGCTGGTCTACGCTGACCAGGAGAGGTTGCCACGTAGATGATTGTGCCCCTGAGCCAAGGGTGGCTCTGATACCAAGTGTGAACCGGGCGCGGTGTGCTAGCCTCAACCAGATGGTGTAGGCACCAACCGGCGGCAACGGCGACCAAGGGGGGCCGGTGCACACCTTCCCGGGGTTGCGGAAGCGTAGGATTGTCTTGGGGGAGCACGGAAATACGTGTGGCACAGTGGGAGTAAACTGTACTTGTTCCAAGTGTCAACATACAAGACTATATGTACTTGATGACACATCCTAGGCGACCCGAGGTCGCCGAGCCGTGTGCGGCCTGTACAGGCCTGGGATGAGAGTTATTGCCTTAGAACCACGTAGCTAATCTTCCCAGCTTTCCAACGCACCAAGAATCGCATCATTTTGTGGAGAAACGGCCGAGATATGGCCATTTCCGTGAACCACGGTAATCTGCCGCTGGCAGCACCACTAGCGGCGGTGACGGCCGCCCGAAGCGCCCTTTCTGGTAATAACACACCGGGGCGCCATTCCAAAGTGCCCTTGGCCCTTAATGATCCTTGACTCATTGACTATCCGAGCCCCAAGGTGCGCATCGGCTTTGTTGGGTCTTCTGAGGGTCGAGCCTAAGTCTTTGGGGATGATTTCCCGTCACCTTTCCCCCTCGGCCGGTCCAACCATTGGCCGGGCGTATCTTCCTGAATTCTTGATGGATCGACCCTGTTCTTGGATCGATCTCGCATGGTTTTTCCTGTAGATTACAAATCCACAGTTATCTTGTACATTCAAGGAAGCCACAAGCCGTAATCAGTGCTGTTGGCACTGCCCGGCTTACATTTATGCACAAAGTTTATGCACAAATTTCATTAACATATTTTATGCATAAAGTTTATTCACAAGGTTTATGCACGATTTCTATGCACAAAGGTTATGCACAAAGTTTATGCACAAAGGTTTTGTAACATTTCATGCACAAAGTTTATACGCCAAGTTTATGCACCAAGTTTATGCACAAACGTTATGTACAAAGTTCATGCAGAACGTTTGTGCAAAATGCCTCTACACAACGTTTATGCACACAATTTGTGCACAATGTTTGTGCACAAAGTTCATGCAGAATGTTTATGCACAACGTTTATGCATACAGTTTATGCACAAAGTTTATGCACAAAGTTTATGCACAACGTTTATGCACAATGTTTGCCTGGCAATGCATGGAAATTCCTGGACATTGCCTGGAAATCCCTGAGCAATGCCTGGCAATGCCCGGAAAATGCCTGGGCAAGGCCTAGCAATGCGAAGCAATGCCTAGGAAACGCCCGGCAATGCCTTGTAATGCCTGGGCAATGCCTGGGAAATACTTGGCAATGCCTCGTAATGCCTGGAAATGCCAGGCAATGCCTAGGCAATGCCTGGCAATGCCTAGGCAATGCCTAGCAATGCCTAGCAATGCCTGAGCAATGCCTGGCAATGCCTGGAAATGCCTGGAAATGCCTAGGCTATGCCTGGCAATGCCTAGGAAATGCCTTGTAATGCCTGGCAATGCATCGGCAGTGCCTAGCAATGCCTGTGCAATGCCTATGCAATGCCTTACAATGCTCGGCAATGCCTGGTAATGCCTGGACAATGCGTGGCAATGCCTGGGCAATGTATGGCAATGCTTTGTTAATGCCTTGCAATGTGTGGCAACGCCTAGGCAGTGCCTGGTAATGTCTGACAACGCATCGGCAGTGGCTGGCAATGCCTATGCAATGCCTAGACAATTCCTGGCAATACCCGGCAGAACCTAGTAATGCCTGTGCAATTTCTGGCAATGCCTGGGCAATGCATGGCAAATGCTTGGGTAATTCCTGGCAGTGCTCCACAATGCCTACGCAATGCCTGGGCAATTCTTGGGCAATGCCTGGCAACGTCAAGGCAATGCCTGGCAACGCCTGGACAATGCATGACAATGCCTGGTAATGCCTGGCAATGCCTGGTTATGCCTTGGAAGTACCTGGCAATGCCTGGGCAATGCATGGCAATGCTTCGGTAATGCCCGGCAATGCCTGGTAATGCTTGGCAATGCCTATGCAATACCTGGCAACGCCTGGATAATGCCTGACAATTCCTGGCAATGCATGGCAATGCCAGGCAATGCCCAAGAAATGCGTGGGCAATGCCTCGGCAATGCATGGCAATGCCTGGGCAACGCCTGGCAATGTGTGGGTAATGCGTTGCAGACCTGGCAATGTCTGGAAATTCCTGGGTAATGCCTGAAAATGCCTGGCAATGCCTAGGCAATGCCTTGCAATGCCTTACAATTCATATGCAATGACTAGGTAATGCGTGGAAATGCTTATGCAATGCTTGACAAGGCCTTGCAATGCCTGTACAATGCCTAGCAATTCCTGGAAAAGGCCTCACAATGCCTAGGCACTGCTTGGCAATGCGTGACAATTCTTAGGTTATGCCTGGGCAATGCCTCGCAATGTTTGACAATGCCTGGGTAATGCCTGGGCAATGCCTGGCAATGCTTGGGCAATGCTTGGTAGTGCTTGGGCAATGCCTAGCAATGCCTGGGTAATGATTGGCAATGCCTAGACAATGCTTGGCAATGTCTTGCAATGTGTGGCAATGCCTGGCAATGCCCGTGCAATGCCTGGTAATGACTGGCAATGCCTTGCAATGTCTGGAAATACCTAGGCAATGCCTGGCAATGACCGGGCAATACCTAGGTAATGCGTGGCAATACTTTGGCAATGCCTGGTAATGCATGGCAATGCCTGGCAATGCCTGGCAATACCTAGGCAATGCCTAACAATGCCCGAGCAATGCCGCAATGCCTGGGAATGCCTGGCAATGCCTGGCAATGCCTGGCATTGCATCGAAATGCCTAGAAAATGCCTATACAATGCTTAGGCAATGCATGGCAATTCCTGGAAATGCCTGGGAAATGTCTGGTAATGCCTGAAAATGCCTAGACAAGGCTGGGTAATGCCTGGAAATGCTTGGCAATGCCTAGCAATGCCTTGCAATGCCTGGAAAATCGTGGACATTGCCTGACAATGCCTAGGCAATGCCTGGCGATGCTTGGGCAATGCCAATGCAAGGCCTTGCAATGCCTGACAATACCTACGCAATGCCTGGCAATGCCCAGGCAATGCCTGGGTAATGCTTGGCAATGCCTGGACAATGCTTGGTAATGCCTCGCAATGCCTGGCAATGCCAGGCAATGCCAGGCAATGCCTGGGCAATGCTTGGAAATACCTAGGCAATGCCTCGCAATGCCTGGTAATGTCTGGCAATGCCTAGCAATGCCTAGGCAATGCCTTGCAATACCTGGGTAATGCCTGGAATATGCCTGGTAATGATTGGGCAATGCCTGGCAATGCGTGGTAATGCCTGACAATGCCTGACAACGCCAAGGAATTTCTGGGAAATGCTTGGCAATGCTTGGGCAATGCCTAGGAATGCCTGGCAATGCCGGGTAATGCATAGCAATGCCTGGGCAATGCCTGGCAACGCCAAGGAAATGCCTTGGCAATGCATGGCAATGCTTGGCAATGCCATGCAACTCTTGGGAAATGCCTGGGTAATGCCGGGGAAATGCTTGGCAATGCATTGTAATGCCTGGCAATGCCTGGAGATGCCTGGCAATGTGTAGCAATGCCTGGGGAATGCCTCAGCAATGCCTTGCAAGGCCTGGGGAACGCCTGGTAATGCCTAGGTAATGCCTGAATATACCTGGCAATGCCTGGAAATGCCTCGCAATACCTAGGCAATGCCTGGAAATGCCTGGAAATTCCTTGGCCATGCCTGCGTAATGCCTGGAAATGATTATGCAATGCCAAACAACGCCTGGAAATGCCTGGACAATGCCTAGCAATGCTTGGACAATGCCTGGCAATGCCTGGCAATGCTTGGAAATTCCTGGGCAATGCCTGGCAATGCATGGACAATGCATGGCCGTGCCTTGCAATGCCTGGGTAATGCCTGGGAAATGCCTGNCTGGAGATGCATGGCAATGTCTAGCAATGCCTGGGGAATGCCTCAGAAATGCCTTGCAAGGCCTGGGGAACGCCTGGTAATGCCTAGGTAATGCCTGAATATACCTGGCAATGCCTGGAAATGCCTGGCAATACCTAGGCAATGCCTGGCAATGCCTGGAAATTCCTTGGCCATGCCTGCGTAATGCCTGGAAATGATTATGCAATGCCAAACAACGCCTGGAAATGCCTGGACAATGCCTAGCAATGCTTGGACAATGCCTGGCAATGCCTGGCAATGCTTGGAAATTCCTGGGCAATGCCTGGCAATGCATGGACAATGCATGGCCGTGCCTTGCAATGCCTGGGTAATGCCTGGGAAATGCCTGGGCAATGCCTGGCAATGCCTGGGAAATGCGTGGCAATGCCTGGACAAGGCCTCGCAAAGCCTTGCAATGTTTGGCAATGCCTAGAAATTCCTGTGCAATACCTGGAAATGCCTAGAAATGCCTAGGCAATACATGGAAATGACTAGGCAATGCCTCGGCAATGCTTGGCAATGCTTCGGTAATACCTGGCAATGCTTGGAAATGCATGGTAATGTATAGGCAATACCTGAAGATGCCTGGCAATGCCTGGAAATGCCTGGCACTGCCTGTGCTATGCCTAGGAAATCCCTCGCAATGCCTGGCACTGCCTCGCAATGCCTGGACAATGCCTAGCAATGCCTGTGTTGTGCCTATGTAATGCCTGGCAATGCCTGGCAATGACTGGGCAATGCCTGGTGATGCGTGGCAATACCTGGACAATGCCATGCAATGCATGGAAATGCTTGGCAATGCCTGGGCAATGCCTACCAATGCTTGGCAATGACTAGGCAATGCCTGGAAATGCCTGGGCAATGCCTAGCAATGCTTGGCAATGCCTGGTAATGTCTGGGTAATGCCTGAGAATGCGTGGGCAAAGCCTGGCAATGCATGGCTAATGCCTGGCTATGCCTAGCAATGCCTAGGCAATGCGTAGAAATGCCCGGCAATGCCTTTGCAATGCGTGGAAATCCCGGGGCAATGCCTAGGCAATGCCTGGCAATTCCTGGACAATTCCTGACAATGCCTGGCAATGCCAGGCAATGCCTAGGCAATGCCTTGCAATGCCTGGTATTGCCCAGCAATGCATTGGCCTTGCCTTGCAATGCCTGTGTAATGCCTGGAAATGCCTCGTAATGCCTTGCCAATGCATGGCAATGCTTGGGTAATGCATGGCAAAGCCTGGCAATGCCTAGGAAATGCCTGACAATGCCTGGCAATGCGTGGGCAATTCCTGGCTATGCCTGGGCAATGCTTGGCAATGCCTGCACAATGTCTGATAATGCCTCGCAATGCCTACCCATGCCTAGCAATGCCTAGGCAATGCCTAGCAATTCCTGGATAATGCCTGGAAATTTGTGGTAATGCCTGGCAATGCATGAAAAGTACCTAGCAATACCTGTGTAATGCCTGGCAATGCTTGGGCAAAGCCTGGCAATGTGTGGGCAATGCGTTGCAATGCGTGGTAATGCCTCATAATGCCTGGCAATGTCTGGCAATGCCTGGGCAATGCCTGGCAATGCCTGATAGTGCCTAGGAAATACCTGGAAATTCCTAGCAATGCCTAAGTAATGCCTGGACAATGCCAGGGCAACGCTTGGCAATGCCTGGAAATGCCTAGCAATGCCTGGCAATGCCTGGGGAATGCCTAGGCAATGCCTGGCAATGCCTGGGCAATGCCTGGTAATGCCAGGCAATGCCTGGGAAATTCCTGGTAATGCCTAGGCAATGCTTGGCAATGCCTAGGAAATGCTTGGCAATGCCCGGCAATGCGTGGCAATGCCTTGCAATGCATGGGGAATGCATCAGCAATGCTTGGAAATGCCTAGCAATACCTAGGGAATGCCTAGGAATCATTGGGCAATACCTTGCTATGCCTAGCGATGCCTCGCAATGCCTTGCAATGCCTCGCAATGCCTGGCAATGCCTCACAATGCCTGGCAATGCTTAGGCAATGCTTGGCAATGCTTGGCAATTCTTGGGTAATGCATGGCAATGCCTAGGTAATGCCAGGTAATTAGATTGGCAATGCCTAGACAATGCCTTGTAATGCCTGGGCAATGCTTGGTAATGCTTGGCAATGCCTGGGGATTGCTTGGCAATGCCTAGCAATGTCTGGCAATGCCTAGCAATGCCTGACAATGCATGGAAATGCCCGGCAATGCATGGCAATTCCTTGACATTGCCTGGCAATGCCTGGGAAATGCCTGGTACTGCCTGGGCAATGCATGGGCAAGGCCTTGCAATGCCTGGCAATGCCTGGACAATGCCTTGCAATGCCTGGAAATGCCTGGGCAATGCCTGAGAATGCCAGGGCAATGGTTGACAATGCCTGGAAAATGAATGGCAATGCCTCGCAATGCCTAGAAATGCCTCGCAATGCCTAGGTAATCCATGGCAATGCTTGGCACCGCCTAGCAATGCCCAGACAATGCCTAGAAATGCTTGTGCTATGCCTAGGCAATACCCGGCAATGTGTGGCAATGCCTGGGCAATGCCTGGCGATGCCTGGCAATGCCTGGGCAATGCTTGGAAATACCCAGCAATGCCTAGCAATGCCTAACAATTCCTGGGCAATGCTTGACAATGCCTAGCAATGCCTAGGCAATGCCTGGAAATGCCATTGCAATGCATTGCAATGCGTGAGTACTGCCTGGGCAATGCCTGACAATGCGTGGCAGTGCCTGGCAATGCTTGGCAATGCTTGGGCAAAGCATGGCAATGCCTGGCAATGCTTGGCAATGCTTGGGCAAAGCATGGCAATGCCTAGGCAATGCCTAGCAATGATTGGCAATGCCTGACAATGCCTGGCAAGGCCTTGTAATGCCTGGCAATGCCTAGCAACGCATGTGTAATACCTGGCAATGCCTGGGCAATGCCTGGCAATGCCTGGACAATACCTGGCAATGCCTGTGCAATGCCTGGGCAATGCCTAGCAATGCCTGGCAATGCCTGGGCAATGCCTGGCAATGCCTGGACAATACCTGGCAATGCCTGTGCAATGCCTGGGCAATGCCTAGCAATGCCTGGCAATGCCTAGGCAATGGTTGGGAATGCCTAAGAATGCCTGGGCAATGCCTGCCAGTGCTTGGTAATGCCTGGCAATGCCTGGAAATGCCTATGCAAGGCCTTGGCAATGCTTGGCAATGCTTGTGTAATTCTCGGCAGTGCTTGGGCAATGCCTAGCAATGCTTGGAAATGCCTGCCGATGCCTAGCAATGCCTGAGAAATGCCTCGCGATGCCTAGCAATGCCTGGGCAATGCCTGACAATGCTAGGCAATGCCTGCAAATGCCTAGGCAATGCGTGGCAATGCTTGGTAATGCCTGTGTAATGCCTGGCATTGCCTAGGAAATGTCTGACAATACCTGGACAATGCCTAGCACTGCCTAGAAATGCCTGGGTAGTGCATGGCAATGCTAGGGCAATACCTGGCAATGCATGTGCAATGCCTGGCAATGTCTTGGCAACGCATGGGTAATGCCTGGTAATGCCTGGCAATGCCTGGGCAATGCATAGCAATGCCTGGACAATGCCTGGCAATGCTTGGGAACTCCTAGGCAATGCCGTGCAATGCTTGGAAATGCCAGGGCAATGCCTGGGCAATGCCTAGCAATGCCTGGGCAATGCCTGGTAATGCTTGGCAATGCTGGAAAATTCCAGGCAATGCATGGAAATGCCTGATAATGCCTCGGCAATGCCTGGAAATGCCGAGGTAATGCTTGGCAATGCTTGGATAATGCATGGCAATACCTAGTTATGCCTATGCAATGCCTTGCAATGCCTGGCAATGCCTGGAAATGCAAGGGCAATGCCTAGGAAATGCGTGGCAATGCGTGGACTATACCCGAAAATGTCTGGCAATGCCTGGGAATGCTTGGGCAATGCCTAGCAATGCCTGCTAATGCTTGGGCAATGCATCGGCAGTGCCTGGCAATGCCTGTGCAATGCCTGGCAATGCCTGGACAATGCTTGACAATGCCTAGGAAATGCATGGCAATGCTTGGGTAATGCCTAGCAATGCCTTGCAATGCCTAGGCAATGCTTGACAATGCCTGGCAATGCTTGGGAAATGCTTGGCAATGCCTGGCAATGCATGTCGAATTCTTGGCAATGCCTGGACAATGTCTAGCAATGCCTTGCAATGCCTGGAAATGCTTGGAAATGCCTAGGCAATGCCTGGCAATGTCTGGGTAATGCCGGACAATACTTGGTAATGCCTGGCAACGTATGGACAGTGCCTTACAATGCCTTTGCAATGCTTGGCAATGCTTGGGCAATGCCTGGTAATGCCCGGGCAATGCCTTGCAATGCCTCGTAATGCCTTGCAATGCGTGGCAAAGCTTGGCATATTGGCTCTAGTGGGTGTGGAGGTACCCTCAAGGATACCTAGCTCTCACTGAAGCACGATACCAGTGTTTGGGCAGCCAATGGACACCAATGGTGAAGAGTGTGAAGCACAAGGAACACGGATGTGAGTGGGCACAACACATCGCATTCAGTAGATCTGAATCAAAACACGTTTTTATTACTTGGAATAGTCAGAATACATCAGATCCTTATAGCCTGCAATCTAAGCTATCAAACGCATCCAAGCACGCTCAAAATGGAGCAGTAGAGTCCCTGCTACGGCCGTCAAAGTAGCCCTTGGTGGAGCCGCCCACCTGGCCTTGCACTCTAGGCAACGGGAGGCGCTTCGACGATGACCCGTCGAAGCACCTTTCCTCGCCCAGAAGTCAAGGAGAGGTTCATCCTGTTCAAGGAGGTCCTTATGGTTACCTCATTCATGCCCCTGGTGTATTTGGAGCCCATTGGAGACAAACTCGGATCACTGGCGGTGGATTATCCCGCCACCTATGGCGGGTACCAGATTCCACACGCCCAACACTCGATTTTCGGGTTAGGCTAACTTTCTGAATACTCACTCAAATTGAGCGATTCAAAGTTCGATCCTGCATGGAAAAATCCCAGAAATCAAAATCTAAAGTAAAACTAGGTGTTCAACTACTACTCAGTGGTCAAAACAGGGAGTACAATCAATGGCACTCATGGCTAGGGGCACACCATGTCAACATGGTAGTGCCTAGGCATTGCCTAGCAATGCCTGACAATGCCAGGAAAGTACATGGCAATGCCTGGACAATGCCGCAGCAATTCCTGGCAATGCTTGGCAATGCTTGGAAATGCCTAGCAATGTCCGTGTAATGCCTAGGCAGTGCCTGGCAATGCCTGGCAATGCCTGGGTAATGCTTGGATAATGCCTGGCAATGCCTGACAATGCTTGGGCAATGCCTGGCAAAGCCTGGAAATGCCTCAAAAATGCCTGGCAATAGCTGGAAATGCCTGGGCAATGCTTGGCAATGCTTGGAAATGCCTCGGCAATGCCTAGCAATGCCGGGTCAATGCTTAGGCAATGCCTGGTAATGCCTAGCAATGCCTGGCAATGCCTTGCAATGCCTAACTATGCATGGGTAAGGCCTGGGCAATGCCTGGCAATGCCAGGGAAATGCCTTACAATGCCTGGGCAATGCCTGGGCAATGCCTGGCAATGCATGGGCAATGCATTGTAATGCGTAGCAATGCCTGGCAATGCTACGCAATTCCTGGAAATACTTGTACTATACTTGCGTCCTATTTGCGTCCTAGTTGTTCCCTACTTATGCCCTAGTTGCACGCTACTTGCATCCTAGTTACGCCATTGTTGTGCCCTAGTTAGGCACTGGCTTTGTCCTAGTTTGGTCCTAGTTCCACCCTAGTTGTGCCGTACTTCTGCCCTACTTGCACCCTACATGCGCCCTAGNGGCAATGCTTGGGCAAAGCATGGCAATGCCTAGGCAATGCCTAGCAATGATTGGCAATGCCTGACAATGCCTGGCAAGGCCTTGTAATGCCTGGCAATGCCTAGCAACGCATGTGTAATACCTGGCAATGCCTGGGCAATGCCTGGCAATGCCTGGACAATACCTGGCAATGCCTGTGCAATGCCTGGGCAATGCCTAGCAATGCCTGGCAATGCCTAGGCAATGGTTGGCAATGCCTAATAATGCCTGGGAAATGCCTGCCAGTGCTTGGTAATGCCTGGAAATGCCTGGAAATGCCTATGCAAGGCCTTGGCAATGCTTGGCAATGCTTGTGTAATGCTCGGAAGTGCTTGGGCAATGCCTAGCAATGCTTGGAAATGCCTGCCAATGCCTAGCAATGCCTGAGAAATGCCTCGCGATGCCTAGCAATGCCTGGGCAATGCCTGACAATGCTAGGCAATGCCTGCAAATGCCTAGACAATGCGTGGCAATGCTTGGCAATGCCTGTGTAATGCCTGGCATTGCCTAGGAAATGTCTGACAATACCTGGGCAATGCCTAGCACTGCCTAGAATTGCCTGGGTAGTGCATGGCAATGCTTGGGAAATACCTGGCAATGCATGTGCAATGCCTGGCAATGTCTCGGCAACGCATGGGTAATGCCTGGTAATGCCTGGCAATGCCTCGGCAATGCATAGCAATGCCTGGACAATGCCTGGCAATGCTTGGGAACTCCTAGGCAATGCCGCGCAATGCTTGGAAATGCCAGGGAAATGCCTGGGCAATGCCTAGCAAT
This sequence comes from Penium margaritaceum, assembly GCA_023375785.1. Taxonomy (NCBI): domain Eukaryota; kingdom Viridiplantae; phylum Streptophyta; class Zygnematophyceae; order Desmidiales; family Peniaceae; genus Penium; species Penium margaritaceum. Next base: position 47,101 of record SZWC01007174.1, on the reverse strand, counting down.
GCCTGGGCAATGCCTGGTAATGCTTGGCAATGCTGGAAAATTCCAGGCAATGCATGGAAATGCCTGATAATGCCTCGGCAATGCCTGGAAATGCCGAGGTAATGCTTGGCAATGCTTGGATAATGCATGGCAATGCCTAGTTATGCGTATGCAATGCCTTGCAATGCCCGGCAATGCCTGGAAATGCAAGGGCAATGCCTAGGAAATGCGTGGCAATGCGTGGACTATACCCGAAAATGTCTGGCAATGCCTGGGAATGCTTGGGCAATGCCTAGCAATGCCTGCTAATGCTTGGCAATGCATCGGCAGTGCCTGGCAATGCCTGTGCAATGCCTGGCAATGCCTGGACAATGCTTGACAATTCCTAGGAAATGCATGGCAATGCTAGGGTAATGCCTAGCAATGCCTTGCAATGCCTAGGCAATGCTTGACAATGCCTGGAAATGCTTGGGAAATGCTTGGCAATGCCTGGCAATGCATGTCGAATTCTTGGCAATGCCTGGACAATGTCTGGCAATGCCTTGCAATGCCTGGAAATGCTTGGAAATGCCTAGGCAATGCCTGGCAATGTCTGGGTAATGCCGGAAAATACTTGGTAATGCCTGGCAACGTATGGACAGTGCCTTACAATGCCTTTGCAATGCTTGGCAATGCTTGGGCATTGCCTGGTAATGCCCGGGCAATGCCTTGCAATGCCTCGTAATGCCTTGCAATGCATGGCAAAGCTTGGCATATTGGCTCTAGTGGGTGTGGAGGTACCCTCAAGGATACCTAGCTCTCACTGAAGCACGATACCAGTGTTTGGGCAGCCAATGGACACCAATGGTGAAGAGTGTGAAGCACAAGGAACACGGATGTGAGTGGGCAGAACACATCGCATTCAGTAGATCTGAATCAAAACACGTTTTTACTACTTGGAATAGTCAGAATACATCAGATCCTTATATCCTGCAATCTAAGCTATCAAATGCATCCAAGCACGCTCAAAATGGAGCAGTAGAGTCCCTGCTACGGCCGTCGAAGTAACCCTTGGTGGAGCCGTCCACCTGGCCTTGCACTCTAGGCAACGGGAGGCGCTTCGACGATGACCCGTCAAAGCACCTTTCCTCACCCAGAAGTCAAGGAGAAGTTCATCCTGTTCAAGGAGGTCCTTATGGTTACCTCATTCATGCCCCTGGTGTATTTGGAGCCCATTGGAGACAAACTCGGATCACTGGCGGTGGATTATCCCGCCACCTATGGCGGGTACCAGATTCCACACGCCCAACACTCGATTTTCGGGTTAGGCTAACTTTCTAAAAACTCACTCAAATTGAGCGATTCAAAGTTCGATCCTGCATGGAAAAATCCCAGAAATCAAAATCTAAAGTAAAACTAGGTGTTCAACTACTACTTAGTGGTCAAAACAGGGAGTACAATCAATGGCACTCATGGCGAGGGGCACACCATGTCAACATGGCAGTGCGTAGGCATTGCCTAGCAATGCCTGACAATGCCAGGGAAGTACATGGCAATGCCTGGACAATGCCGTGGCAATTCCTGGCAATGCTTGGCAATGCTTGGAAATGCCTAGCAATGTCCGTGTAATGCCTAGGCAGTGCCTGGCAATGCCTGGCAATGCCTGGGTAATGCTTGGATAATGCCTGGCAATGCCTGACAATGCTTGGGCAATGCCTGGCAAAGCCTGGAAATGCCTCAAAAATTCCTGGCAATAGCTGGAAATGCCTGGGCAATGCTTGGCAATGCTTGGAAATGCCTCAGAAATGCCTAGCAATGCCGGGTCAATGCTTAGGCAATGCCTGGTAATGCCTAGCAATGCCTGGCAATGCCTTGCAATGCCTGACTATGCATGGGTAAGGCCTGGGCAATGCCTGGCAATGCCAGGGAAATGCCTTACAATGCCTGGGCAATGCCTGGGAAATGCCTGGCAATGCATGGGCAATGCATTGTAATGCGTAGCAATGCCTGGCAATGCTACGCAATTCCTGGCAATACTTGTACTATACTTGCGTCCTATTTGCGTCCTAGTTGTTCCCTACTTATGCCCTAGTTGCACGCTACTTGCATCCTAGTTGCGCCATTGTTGTGCCTTAGTTAGGCACTGGCTTTGTCCTAGTTTGGTCCTAGTTCCACCCTAGTTGTGCCGTACTTCTGCCCTACTTGCACCCTACATGCGCCCTAGATGCATTATACTTGCGCCAGAGTTGCGCCGTACTTGTGCCTCAGTTAAGCCCTAGTTGTACATCAGTTGGGCACTAGCTACATCCTAGTTGTAACCTAGTTGTGCCCTAGTTGCACCCCAGCTGCATCCTACTGATACCCTACTTGCGCCCTAGTTATGCTCTAGTTGCTTCCTGGTTGTAACCTACTTGTGCCCTACTTGCACCGTAGTTCCGCCCTAGTTGTGCCCTAGTTGTGCCCTAGTTGTGCCGTACGTGCTCCCTAATTACGTCCTAATTGTTCCCTAGTTGCACCCTAGGTCATCCTCATTTATGTATGAGCTACGTCCTAGTTGTACCCTTGCTGCGCCCTAGTTGCATCCTAGTTACGCCCTAGTTACGCCCTAATTGCACCCTAGTTGTGTACTACTTGTACCCTAGTTGTACCCTTGTTGCGCCCTAGTTGGGCTTCTGGTGGACACTAGTTATGCCCTAGATGTGTCCTAGTTGCGCCTTAGTTGCGTCCAAGTTGCGCCTTAATTAGGCCCTAGTTGTGCCCTACTTGTGCCCTATTTACGTCCTACTTGCATCCCAGTTACGTCCTATTTGCATCATACTTGCGCCCTATTTGTACCCTAGTTACACACTAGCTGCGCCCTACTTGCATCATACTTGTGCCCTAGTTGCGCCCTAGTTGCGTCCTAGTTGCGCCCTACTTGCACCATACTTGTGTCTTACTTGTGCCATAGTTGCGCTCCATTTGCACCCTAGTTGTGCCCTAATTGTGCCGTACTTGCGCTCTACATGCGCAGTAATTGCTCCCGAGTTGCGCCCTACTTTTGCCCATGTTACGCCCTAGTTGCACCCTAGTTGCTCCCTAGTTGCGCCTGCATCGGACACTAGCCACGTCCTTGTTGTACCCTTGTTACGCCCTAATTGCGTGCTAGTTGCACCCTACTTGTGTCCTATGTGTGCCCTACTTGCATCCTAATTTTGCCCTAGTTGTACCCTAGTTGCACCCTAGTTGCGCTCTAGTTACGTCCCAATTGCACCTCAGTTGGGTACTAGCTATGCCCTACTTGTGCCCTAGTTGTGTCTTAGTTGCGTCCTACTCGCACCCTTCTTGCACCCTACTTATGCCTTGGTTGCACCCTAGTTGTGCCCTATTTGTGCCTTAGTTGCACCTTCATTGGCACTAGCCTAATCCTAGTTGCACCCTAGTTGCATCGTAGTTATGCACTAGTCATGCCCTAGTTGTGTCCTAGTTACACCCTTCTTGCATCCAACTTGCACCCTAGTTTTGTCCTAGTTGCACCCTAGCTGCGCCCTATTACACCCTACTTGCACCCTACTTGCGCCCGAGTTATGCCCAAGTTGCGCCCTACTTGCACCCTCGTTGTGCCCTAGTTGCGCACTACTTGCACACTATTTGCGCCCTACTTGCGCCCCAGTTACGCCCTAGTTGCGTCTAGCTTACGACCTACTTGCATCCTACTTGTACCCTTATTCCTCCCTCGTTGTGCCCTACTTGCACCCTTGTTGCGTCCTTGTTGCGCCCCAGTTGTGCACTAGTTAAACCTTAGTAAGGTACTAGCTACGCCCTAGTTGCGCCCTAGTTGTGCCCTAGTTGCACCCTTGATTAGGATTACTTGTTTCTGACCATGAACAAATCATAAAAGGAGTCCCCAATGGTCAGAGGGAGGAATAATGGTTTAGGAATACTTGTTATTGACTACAAAGTACAAAGACCTTCAATGGGTAGTGAAACGGTGTGGTTACCATGCACAATGACCAACCAAAGTAGCCATATGGCATGTGCACGGTAGCCACACCGTACCACTACTTCTTGAACTCCTTTGAACTTGCAAGTCAATAACTAGTATTGCCAGACCATTGCTTCCCCCTCTGACCAGTTGTGACTCATATTAAGAGTTGTAAACGTTGACCACACATAGTGAAATTCTTTGGTCATGGTCAGTGACAAATGCCTCCTTTGGTTGGTCATTGCGCATGGTAGCTACACATTGCCACTACTTATTGAAGGTCTTTGCACTTGCCAGTCAATAACTAGTAATCTCCAACTATTGTTCCCCCCTCTGCCCATTTGTGATTCGTATTATGAGCTGGCATCGTGGACCACCCATGGTGAAATTCTTTGGTCATGGTCAGTGACATATGCCTACTTTGGCTGGTCATTGTGCATGGTGGCCACACCACGCCACTCCAAATTGAAGGTATTTGTACTTTTTATTCAATAACTAGCATTCCCAAACCATTGTTTCCCCCTCTGACCATTTTCGACTTGTATTATGGAGTGTCAACATTGACCACCCATGTTGGAATTCGTTGGTCATGGTCAGTGACATATGCATGCTTTGCTTGGTCATTGTGCATGGTAGCCACACCATGCCACTACGCATTGAAGGTCTTTGTACTTGCTATTTTATAAGTAGTATTCCCAAACCATTCTTTCCCCCTTTGACCATTTGTGACTGGTATTATGAGTTGTTAATGTTTGCCACACATAGTGAAATTCTTTGGTCATGGTCAGTGACATATGCCTACTTTGGTTGGTCATTGTGCAACGGCGCCACTACTTACTGGAGGTTCTGTACTTGCTTTTTGATAACTTGTATTCCCAAACCATTGTTTCTCCCTCTGACCATCTGAGACTCGTATTATCAGTTCTCAGCATTGACCACATATAGTGAAATTACTTGGTCATGGTCAGTGCAAGTAGGGCGTAAGTAGGGTGCAAGCAAGACGCAACTAGGGTGCAACTACAGCGCAAGTAGGATGTAACTAGGGCACATGTAGGGCACAACTAGGGCACAGCTAGGGCGCAAATATGGTGTAACTAGGGTGCAAGTACGGTGCAAGTAGGGTGCATCTAGGACGCAACTAGGGTGCAAGTAGGGTGCAAGTAGGGTGCAAGTAGGATGCAAGTAGGACGCAAATAGGGCACAACTAGGGCGCAACAAGGGCGTAAATAGGAGGCAAGTAGGGCACAACTAGGACACAACTAGGGCTCAACTGGGGTGCGATTAGGGCGCAAGTACAACACAAGCAGGGTACAACTAGGGCGCAACTAGGACATAACTAGGGCATAACTAGACCGGAGCTATGGTACAACTAGGACGTAGCTAGTGCCCATCAGTGGTGCAACTTGAACGCAACTAAGGCGCAACTAGGGCACAACTATGGCGCAAGTTGGGTGCAATAGGGTGTAACTAAGGCATAAATAGGGTGCAACTAGGGTACAACTAGGATGTAGCTAGTTCCTAAATGAGGCGCAACTAGGCCGTAACTAGGGCGCAACTATGGCTTAATTACGGCATAACTAGGGCACAACTAGGGCACAAGTAAGGCGTAAGTAGGGAGCAAGTAGGACGCAACCAGGATGCAACTGGGGCGCAAATAGGACGTACCTAGTGTCGAACTAAGGCGCAACTAGGGTGCAACTAGGGCACAACTAGGGTGCAACAAGGGCACAAGTATGGTGCAACTATTGCAGAAGTAGGATGCAAGGAGGACGCAAGTAGGGCGCAAGTAGAGAGCAACTAGGAAGCAACTGGGATACACCTAAGATGCATATAGAGCGCAAGTAGGGCGCAACTAGGGTGCAACTAGGGCACGACTAGTGTGCAAGTAGGGCACAAGTAAGGCGCAACTAGGGCGCAAGTAGAGTGAAACCGGTGTGCAACTAGGGTGCAAAGAGGGCACAACTAGGGTGCAAATAGGTTACAAGTAGGACCTAAGTAGGGCGTAACTAGGCAACAAATAGGACGTAACTAGGGTGCCATTAGGGTACAATTCAGGTGCAAGTAGCAACTAGGACACGAGTAGGACACAAGTAGGGTGTAAGTAGGGTGCAAGTAGGACGTAACTAGGGCACAACTAGGACACAACTAGGACGCAGGTATGACGTAAGTAGGACACAAGTAGGACACAACTAGGATGCATGTATGGCGCAACTAGGGTGTAACTAGGGCACAACTCAGGCACAACTAGGGCGCAAGTAGGGTGTAACTAGGATGCAACTAGGGCACAACTAGGGCACAACTAGGGTGTAATAGGGCGCAGCTAGTGCCCAACTGAGGCGCAACTAGGGCGCAACTAGGACATGACTAGGGTGTATCTAGGGCACAAAAAGGGTGCAACTAGGACACAACTAGGGCGCAACCAGGGCACAGCTAGGGCCCAAGTAGGACGCAAGTAGGGTGTAACTAGGGCGCAACTAGGGCACAACTAGGGCACAAGTAGGGTGTAAGTAGGGCATAAGTAAGACGCAACTAGGACGTAACTAGGACGTGACTAGGGCGTAAGTATGACGCAAGTAGGGCGTAAATACGGCGCAAATAGGCGCAAACATGGCACAACTAGGATGCAACAAGGGCCCAAATAGGACCCAAATAGGATGCTAGAAGGATGCAAACAGGGTACAAATAGGGCATGACAAGGGCACAACTAGAGCGTAGCTAGTGTCCAACTGCGGTGCAACTAGGGTGAAACTAGGGCGCAAGTACCGCGCAACTAGGGCGTAAGTAGGGTGCGACTACGGCGCAAGTAGGGCACAGTTAGGGCACAACAAGGATACAACTAGGGTGCAACTAGGGCAAAACTAGGACATTGCTAGTGCCTAACTCCGTACCACTCTATCCAACTCCATAAAACTCCGTAAAACTCTGTACAACACCATAAAACTTTATACTACTTGCTACAACTATGTACACCTCCTTACAACTCTGTACAACTGTGTACAACTTCGGACAACTCTGTGGAGCTCTGTACAACTCTGACAACTCCTTACATTTCCATACAACTCTGCACAATGCTGTACACATTACTACACATCCGTATAACTCAGTACAGATCTGTACAACTCCATACAACTTTGTTCAACTCGGTACAACTCCGTACAGCTCTGTACACATTGCTAGAACCCCGCACAACTTTGTTCAACTCCGTATAACTTTGTACAACTCTGTACACCTCCATACATCTCCCTACAGCTCTGTAAAAATCCATTCTACTCCGCACACCTCCAAACAACTTTGTACAATGTTTCTACAACTTGCTACAAATCCGTACAACTCCATACAATTTTGTACAAGTCTGTACAACTCTGTTAACTCCATACAACTCCGTACAACCTCCTACTTTCCCTTAGATCTCCCTATGACTCTTTCGACTCCGTACAACTCTGTACAGCTTTGCACAACTCCGTTCTACTCCTTACAACACCATACAACTCCATAGAACTGCATAAAACTCCATACAACTCCGTGCAACTCCGTACAACTCCGTATGTCTCTGTACAAATCACTACAATTTTGTACAACTCCGTACAGCTTTGTAGAACTCCGTACAATTCCGTAGAACTCTATATAACTGCATATAACTCCACACAAATCCTTTCCTCTCCATACAACTCCATACAACTTCCTACAACTCCTTACAACTCTGTACAACGCTGTACACCTCTGTACAACTCCGTACAGCTTTGTACAACTCTGTAGAGCTCCGTACAACTCCTTATAGCTGTGTACAACTCCGTCAAACTCCGTAGAACTCTGTACAACTCTGTACAATTCTTTCAAACTCCATACAACTTGCTACAACTTGCTACAATCCTATACAACTCCATACAGCATTGTACAACTCTGTAGAGCTCTATACAACACCATACAACTCTGTACAAATTGCTTCACCCCCGTACAAACTCGTACGGATTCGTAAAACTCAGTACAATGCCATACAATTCCATACAACCCTGTACATCTCCATACAACTCCATACAACTCCATACTACTCCGTACAATGTTTCTACAACTTGCTACAAATCCGGACATCTCCGTACAACTCTAAACAACTCTGCACAACTCTGTATAACTCCGTACAACTCTGTCAAACTTTGTACAACTCCCTACAACTCCGTCCAACTCCCTACGACTCCGGACGTCTCCGTACAACTATGTACAAATCTGTACCACTCCATACAACTCGTTCCTACTCCACACAAGTCCGTACTAATTGCTACAACTCCGTACAGCTTCATACAGGTTCGTAAAACTCTTTCAACCCCGCACAACTCTGTACAAATTGCTACAAATCCCTACAACTTTGTAGAACTCCATATATCTCCGTGGACCTCTGTACAACATTTTACAGCTATGTACAGCTTCCGAAAACTCTGTACAAGTTCATACAATTCTGCACATCTCCATAGAACTCTGGAAAATATTTCTACATTTTGCTATAAATCCGTACAACTCATTACAACTCTGTACAGCTACGTACAACTCTGTCCAATGCCGTATTACTTTGTACAACTCCATACAGCCCCCTATAACTCCTTACAACTCCCTAAGACTCTGTATAACTCTATACAACTCCGTACAACTCCGTACAATTCCGTGAAACTCTGTACAACTCCGTACAACTCCGTACAACTGCGTACTAATCCTTACAACTCCGTACAATTCCGTACAACTCTGTACAACTCCATAAAACTCTGAAAACTACTTACATCTCTGCAAAACTCTGTACAACTCCGTACAACTATGTACAAATCACTATAAATCTGTACACCTCCATATAGCTCTGTACAACTCTGTACAAATTTCTACAACTATGTACAACTCTGTAAAACTCCCAAAAACTCTGTATAACTCTGTACTACTCTGTACAATTCTATACAACTCTGTACAAGTCTGTACAACTCTGCTCAACTCCGTGCAACTCTGTACAACTCTGTAAAAAATTGTCCAACTCTGTACAACTCCATGCAACTTTTCACAACTCTGTACAGCTCCATACAACTTGCTACTACTCGCTACAATGCCGTAAAGGTTTTTACAACCCCTTACAGCTCCGTGCAAATCCGTACAACTCCTTATAACTTCGTACAAATCCTTACATCTCCGTATTTCTCTGTAGAACTCCATACAACTCTGTACAAAATGCTTTACATCTGTACAACTATATACAGCTCTGTACAACTCTGTACAATACCGTACAACTCTGTACAACTCCATATTACTCAGAAAACTTTTGTACAACTTTGTACAACTCTGGACAGCTCTGTACAAATTGCTAAAACTGTGCAAAACTCCATACAACTTTGTGCAACTGCGCACAGCTCCCTACAACTCCGTACAACTTAATACAACTCTGTACATCTCCATACAACTCCGTATAACGTTTCTACAACCTGCTTCAAATCTGTACAAATCCGTTCAGCTCCAAACAACTGCATGGAACTTTATCCAACTCTGCACAACTCTATGCGACTCCCTACAACCCCCTACAATTCCCTACAACTCCCTAAGACTCCGTACGTCTCTGTACAAATCTGTACAGCTCCGTACAACTCCATACTACTCCTTAAAACTCCGTAGAACTCCGTACAACTCTGTAAAACTCTCTACAGCTCGGTACAACTCCATACAAATCTTTACATCTATATACAACTCTGTACAACTCCATACAGCTCCGTACAACTTTGTACAACTCCGTGCAACTTTGTACAACTTCGTACAACTCAGTACACCTCCGTACAACTCGCTACACCTCCCTATGATTTGCTACAACTCCCTATAATTTGCTACAGCTCCATACAACTCCGTACAACTCCGTACAACTCTCTACACCTCCGTACAACTCCATACAACTCTGTACGACTCTGTTTAACTCTGTTCAATTCCGTACCACTCCGTACAGGTCCGTACAGATCACTACAACTCTTTACAGATGCATACAGGTCCGTACAACTCTGTATAACTATGCACAAATCTATACAACTCAATACAACTCTGTACAACTCCATACTGCTTTGTACAGCTCTGAACAAATCGGTAGAACTCCAAACAACTTCACATGGTGACTTTCTTTGGACATGGTCAGTGACATATGCCTACTTTGGTTGGTCATTGTGCATGGTAGCCACACCGTGCCACTCATTGTTGAAGTTCTTTGTACGTGCCAGTGGATAACTGGTTATTCCAGCCCATTGTCTCCCTTATGACTGTTTTTGAACCATATCATGAGCTTTCAACATTGACCAAACATAGTGAAATTCGTTCAGTCCTGTTCAATGACATATGCATCATTTGGTTGGTCATTGTGCATGGTATCTGCATCGTGCCACTACTTACAGAAGTTCTTTGTACTTGCTAGCTAATAACTAGTAATCCCAAAGCATTATTTCTCCCTCTGCCCATTTGTGACTCATATCTTCAGTTGTCAATGTTGACCACACATTGTGAAGTTCTTTGGTCATGGTCACTGACATATGCCTACCTTGGTTGGTCATTGTGCATGATAGCCACACCGTGTCACTACTTGTTGAAGGTCTTCGTACTTACTAGTTGATAACTAGTGTTCCCATATAATTGTTTCCCCCTCTGACAATTTGTGAATTGTATTATGTGCTGTCAACGGTGACCACACATAGTGACATTCTCTGGAGATCGTCAGTGACATATGCCTTCTTTGGTTTGGTCATTGTGCATGGTAGACACACTTTGCTACTACGTATTGAAGGTCTTTGTACTTCCTAGTCAGTAACTAGTATTCCCAAATCATTTCCCCCCCCTCTAAAAATTTTTAACTAGTATTGTGAGTTGTCGACGTTGACCACATATAGTGAAAAGAATTGGTCATGGTCATTGACATATGCCTACTTTGTTGGTCATTGTGCATGATACCCAGACGGTGCCACTAATCATTTAAGGTCTTTGTACTTCCTAGTTGATACCTAATATTCCCAAACCATTGATTCCTCCTCTGACCATTTGTGACTCCTATTATGAGTTCTCGACGTTGACCACATTGAGTGAAATTCCTTGGGCATGGCCAGTGCCATATGCCTACTTTGGTTGGTCATTGTGCATGGTAGTGACACAGTGACACTTCTTATGAAGGTCTTTGTACTTGCTAGTGGATAACTAGTATTCTCAAACCCTTGTTTCTCCCTCTGACCGTTTTCGACTCGTATTATGAGTTTTCAACGTTGACCATACATAGCGACACTCTTAGGTCATGGTCAGTGACACATGCTTACTTTTGTTGGTCATTGTGCATGGTAACCATGCCGTGCCATTAATTATTGAAGGTATTGGTACTTGTTATTTGAGAACTAGTATTCCCAAACCATTGTTTCCCCCCCTGACCATTTGTGACTTGTATTATATGTTGTCAACGTTGACCACACCCAGTGAGTTTTTTTGGTCATGGTGAGTGATATATGCCTAATTTGGTTGGTCGTTGTTCATGGTAGCCACACCGTACCACTACATGTTGAAGGTCTTTGTACTTGCTAATTGATGATTATTTTCCTTAAACCATTGCTTCCACCTCCGACCATTTGTGACTCGTATCATGAATTGTCAATGTTGACCACACATAGTGAAATTCTTTGGTCATTAGCAGTGACATATGCATACATGGGTTGGTCATTGTGCACGATCGCCACACCGTGCCACTACTTATTGAAGGTATCTGTACTTGCTAGTCAATACCTAGTGTTCCCAAACCATTGTTTCCCCCTCCGAGCATTTGTGACTCTCGGTATAAGTTGTCAACGTTTACCACCGATTGTGAAATTCTTTGATCATGGTTAGTGACATATGCCTCCTCTTCTTGATCATTGTGCATGGTAACCACACCGTGCCATTACGTATTGAAGGTCCTTGTACTTTGTAGTCGATAAATTGTACTTTTAAACCATTGTTTCTCAGTTTGACCATTTGTGACCTGTATTGTGAGTTTTCAACATTGACCACCCATTGTGAAATTCGTTTGGTCATGTTCAGGGACATATTCTCAATTTGGTTGGTCATTGTGCATGGAAGCCACACCGTGAAAGTACGCACTGAAGGTATTTGTACTTGATAGTTGAAAACTAGTATTCCCAAACCATTTCTCTACCTCAAACCATTTGTGACTCTTATTATGTGTTGTCAACATTGACCACCCATAGTGAAATTCTTTGGTCATGGTCAGTGACATATGCCTTCTCTGGTTGGTCATTGTGCGTGGTAGCTACAGCGTGCCACTACTTCTTGGCGGTCTTTATACTTGCTAGTCAATAACTAATATTCCCCAACCATTTTTCCCCCCTCTGACCATTTGTGACTCATTTTATGAGTTGTCAACGTTGACCACACATAGTGAAATTCTTTGGTCATGGTCAGTTCCATATGCCTACTTTTGGTTGGTCATTATGCATGATAGCCACACCGTGCCACTACGTATTGAAGGTTTTTGTACATGCTAGTCAATACCTAGGATTCCCAAACCATTGTTTCCCCTACTGACCATTTGTGACTCATACTATGAGCTCTCAAAGTTGACCACATCTAGTGAAATTCCTTGGTCATGGCCAGTGCCATATGCCTACTTGGGTTGATCATTATGCATGGTATCCATTTTGTGCCACTTATTATTGAGGATATTTGTACTTGCTAATGTATTATTAGTATTCTCAAACCATTGCTTGCCCCTTTTACCATTTGTGACTCGTATTATGAGTTGGCAATTTTGTAAACACAGTGAAATTCTTTGGTTATGATCAGTAACGTATGGCTACTTTGGTTGGTCATTGCGCATGGCAGCCACACCATGCCACTACTTATTGAAGGTATTTGTCCTTGATAGTCAATAGACAGTATGACAAAACCATTTTTCCCCCCTCTGACCATTTGTGACTCGTATCATGAGTTCTCAATGTTGACCACACATAGTGAAATTTGTTTGGTCATGTTCAGTGACAGACCTAACTTCATTGGTCATTGTGCATGGTATCCACACCGTGCAACTACTTCTAGAAATTATTTGTACTAGCTAGTTGATAACTAGTATCTCCAAACCATTGTTTCTCCCTCTGACCATTTGTGACTTGTATTCTGAGTTGTCAACACTGACCACACATAGTGAAATTCTTTGGTTATGGTCACTAACACATGCCTAATTTGGTTCGTCATTGTGCATGGTAGCCACACCGTGCCAATACTTCTTAAGGTCTTTGTACTTACTAGTTCATAACTAGAATTCCCAACCCACTGTTTCCTTTTCTAACCATTTGTGATGCATATTATAAGTTGTCAATGTTGACCACCCATAGCGAAACTCATTGGTCTTTGTCAATGACATCTGCATACTTTGGTTGGTCATTGTGCATGGTAGCCACGTCGTGCCACTATATAGTAAAGGTCTTTGTACTTGCTAGTCAATAACTAGTATTCGTAAACCATTGTTTCCTCCTCTGACCCTTTGTGACTCGTATTACTTGTCAACTTTTACCACGCATAGTAAATTTCTTCGGTCGTGGTCAGTGACATACCCCTACTTTAGTTGGTCATTGTGCATGATAGCCACACAGTGCCACTACGTATTTAATGTCTTTGTAATTGCTTGTCTTTACCTAGAATCCCCAAATGATTGTTTCCCACTCTAGCCATTTGTGACTCGTGCTATGAGTTCTCAACGTTGACCACATGCTGTGCAATGTTTTGGTCATGGTCGATGCCATATACCTAGTTTGGTTGGTCATCGTGCATGGTAGCCACACCGTGCCGCTTCTTATTGAAGGCCTTTGTACTTGCTAGTAAATAACTAGTATTCTCAAAACATTTGTTTTCCCTATTTGACCATTTGTGACTCGTATTATGAGTTGGCAACGTTGACCACACATGGTGAAATTCTTCGGGCATGATCAGTGACATATGCCTACTTTGGTTGGTCATTGTGCATGGTGGCCACACCATGCCACTACTTACTGAATGTCTTTGTCCTTGCTAGTCGTTAACTAGTATTCCAAAACAATTGTTTCTCCCTCTGTCCATTTGTGACTCGTATTGTGAGTTGTCAAAGTTGACCACACATAGTGACATTCTTGGTCAGTGACACATGCCTACTTTGGTTGATCATTCTGCATGGTAGCCACGTTGTGCCACTACTTAAAGAGGGTTTTTGTACTTGGTTGTGGAGAACTTGTATTCCAAAAGTGTTTTTTCCCTGTCTGAATATTTGTGACTCGTATTATGAGTTATCAATGTTGACCACACACAGTGAAATTGTTCTGGTCATGGTCAGTGATAAACAACTAATTTGGTTACTCACCGTGCATGGTAGCCACACCGTGCCACTACTTATCAAAGGTATGTGTACTTGGTAGTTGATATCTGGTATTCCCAAATCATTGTTTCTCCCTCTGACCATTTGTGACTTGTTTTATGAGTTTCAATGCTGACCACGCATAGCAAAATTCTTTGGTCATGGACAGTGACATATGCCTACTTTGGTTGGTCATTGTACATGGTGTTCACATTATGCCAGTAACTATTGAAGCTTTTTGTAGTTTCTAGTTGATAAGTAGTATTCCCAAACCATTGTTTTCCCCTCTGATAACTTGAGACTCATATTACGAGTTGTCAACGCTGACCATCCATATTGAAATCCTTTGATCATGGTCAGAGACATATGCCCACTTTGGTTGGTCATTGTGCACGGTAGCTACACCATTCCACTTCATATTGAAGATTTTTTATTTGCTAGTTGATCAATATTATTTCCAAACCCTTGTTTCCCCCACTGGCCAGTTGTGACTCGTATTAGGATTTGCCAATATTGACACGTGAGAGTGAAATTTGCTGGTCTTGGTCAGTGATGTATGCCTACTTTGGTTGGTCATTGTGCATGGCAGCCATACGGTGCCGATACTTATTGAAGGTCTTTGTACCTGCTAGTTGATAACTACTATTCCCAAACCATTGCCTCCCCCTATGACCATTTTTGACCTGCGTTATAAGCTGTCAACATTGACCAGACATAGTGAAGATATTTCGTCATGGTCAGTGACATATGCCTATTTATTGACTAGCAGGTACAAAGACCTCCCATAAGCAGTGGCACAGCGTGGCTACCATGGACAATGAAAGCCAAAGCAGGCATATGTCACTGACCATGACCAAAGAATTTCGCTATGTGTGGTTAACGTTGACAGCTCGTAACATGAGTAACAAAGGGGGAGACAATGGGTTGAGAATATTNAATACTTGTACTATACTTGCGTCCTATTTGCGTCCTAGTTGTTCCCTACTTATGCCCTAGTTGCACGCTACTTGCATCCTAGTTACGCCATTGTTGTGCCCTAGTTAGGCACTGGCTTTGTCCTAGTTTGGTCCTAGTTCCACCCTAGTTGTGCCGTACTTCTGCCCTACTTGCACCCTACATGCGCCCTAGTTGCATTATACTTGCGCCATAGTTGCGCCGTACTTGTGCCTCAGTTAAGCCCTAGTTGTACATCAGTTGGGCACTAGCTACATCCTAGTTGTAACCTAGTTGTGCCCTAGTTGCACCCCAGCTGCATCCTACTGATACCCTACTTGCGCCCTAGTTATGCTCTATTTGCTTCCTGGTTGTAACCTACTTGTGCCCTACTTGCACCGTAGTTCCGCCCTAGTTGTGCCCTAGTTGTGTCCTAGTTGTGCCGTACGTGCTCCCTAGTTACGTCCTAATTGTGCCCTAGTTGCACCCTAGGTCATCCTCATTTATGTATGAGCTACGTCCTAGTTCTACCCTTGCTGCGCCCTAGTTGCATCCTAGTTACGCCCTACTTACGCCCTAATTGCACCCTAGTTGTGCACTACTTGTGCCCTAGTTGTACCCTTGTTGCTCCCTAGTTGGGCTTCTGGTGGACACTAGTTATGCCCTAGATGTGTCCTAGTTGCGCCTTAGTTGCGTCCTAGTTGCGCCCTAATTAGGCCCTAGTTGTGCCCTACTTGTGCCCTATTTACGTCCTACTTGCATCCCAGTTACGTCCTATTTGCATCATACTTGCGCCCTACTTGTACCCTAGTTACACACTAGCTGCGCCCTACTTGCATCATACTTGTGCCCTAGTTACGCCCTAGTTGCGTCCTAGTTGCGCCCTACTTGCACCATACTTGTGTCTTACTTGTGCCATAGTTGCGCTCCATTTGCACCCTAGTTGTGCCCTAATTGTGCCATACTTGCGCTCTACATGCGCTGTACTTGCTCCCGAGTTGCGCCCTACTTTTGCCCATGTTACGCCCTAGTTGCACCCTAGTTGCTCCCTAGTTGCGCCTGCATCAGACACTAGCCACATCCTTGTTGTACCCTTGTTACGCCCTAATTGCGTGCTAGCTGCACCCTACTTGTGTCCTATGTGTGCCCTACTTGCATCCTAATTTTGCCCTAGTTGTACCCTAGTTGCACCCTAGTTACGCTCTAGTTACGTCCCAGTTGCACCTCAGTTGGGTACTAGCTACGCCCTACTTGTGTCCTAGTTGTGTCCTAGTTGCACCCTACTCGCACCCTTCTTGCACCCTACTTGTGCCTTGGTTGCGCCCTAGTTGTGCCCTATTTGTGCCTTAGTTGCACCTTCATTGGCACTAGTCTAATCCTAGTTGCACCCTAGTTGCATCGTAGTTATGCACTAGTCATGCCCTAGTTGTGTCCTAGTTACACCCTTCTTGCATCCAACTTGCACCCTAGTTTTGTCCTAGTTGCACCCTAGTTGCGCCCTATTACACCCTACTTGCACCCTACTTGCGCCCGAGTTATGCCCAAGTTGCGCCCTACTTGCGCCCTAGTTTTGCCCTAGTTGCGCACTACTTGCACACTATTTGCGCCCTACTTGCGCCCCAATTACGCCCTAGTTGCGTCTTGATTACGACCTACTTGCATCCTACTTGTACCCTTATTCCTCCCTCGTTGTGCCCTACTTGCACCCTTGTTGCGTCCTTGTTGCGCCCCAGTTGTGCACTAGTTAAACCTCAGTAAGGTACTAGCTACGACCTAGTTGCGCCCTAGTTGTGCCCTAGTTGCACCCTTGATTAGGATTACTTGTTTCTGACCATGAACAAATCATAAAAGGAGTCCCCAATGGTCAGAGGGAGGAATAATGGTTTAGGAATACTTGTTATTGACAACAAAGTACAAAGACCTTCAATGGGTAGTGAAACGGTGTGGTTACCATGCACAATGACCAACCAAAGTAGCCACATGGCATGTGCACGGTAGCCACACCGTACCACTACTTCTTGAACTCCTTTGAAATTGCAAGTCAATAACTAGTATTGCCAGACCATTGCTTCCCCCTCTGACCAGTTGTGACTCACATTAAGAGTTGTAAACGTTGACCACACATAGTGAAATTATTTGGTCATGGTCAGTGACAAATGCCTCCTTTGGTTGGTCATTGCGCATGGTAGCTACACATTGCCACTACTTATTGAAGGTCTTTGCACTTTCCAGTCAATAACTAGTAATCTCCAACTATTGTTCCCCCCTCTGCCCATTTGTGATTCGTATTATGAGTTGGCATCGTGGACCACCCATGGTGAAATTCTTTGGTCATGGTCAGTGACATATGCCTACTTTGGCTGGTCATTGTGCATGGTGGCCACACCGCGCCACTCCAAATTGAAGGTCTTTGTACTTTTTATTCAATAACTAGCATTCCCAAACCATTGTTTCCCCCTCTGACCATTTTTGACTTGTATTATGGAGTGTCAACATTGACCACCCATGTTGGAATTCGTTGGTCATGGTCAGTGACATATGCATGCTTTGCTTGGTCATTGTGCATGGTAGCCACACCATGCCACTACGAATTGAAGGTCTTTGTACTTGCTATTTGATAAGTAGTATTCCCAAACCATTCTTTCCCCCTTTGACCATTTGTGACTGGTATTATGAGTTGTTAATGTTGGCCACACATAGTGAAATTCTTTGGTCATGGTCAGTGACATATGCCTACTTTGGTTGGTCATTGTGCAACGGCGCCACTACTTACTGGAGGTTCTGTACTTGCTTTTTGATAACTCGTATTCCCAAACCATTGTTTCTCCCTCTGACCATCTGAGACTCGTATTATGAGTTCTCAGCATTGACCTCATATAGTGAAATTACTTGGTCATGGTCAGTGCAAGTAGGGCGTAAGTAGGGTGCAAGCAAGACGCAACTAGGGTGCAACTACAGCGCAAGTAGGATGTAACTAGGGCACAAGTAGGGCACAACTAGGGCACAGCTAGGGCGCAAATATGGTGTAACTAGGGTGCAAGTAGGGTGCAAGTAGGGTGCAAGTAGGGTGCATCTAGGACGCAACTAGGGTGCAAGTAGGGTGCAAGTAGGGTGCAAGTAGGATGCAAGTAGGACGCAAATAGGGCACAACTAGGGCGCAAAAAGGGCGTAAATAGGAGGCAAGTAGGGCACAACTAGGACACAACTAGGGCTCAACTGGGGTGCGATTAGGGCGCAAGTACAACACAAGCAGGGTACAACTAGGGCGCAACTAGGACATAACTAGGGCACAACTAGACTGGAGCTATGGTACAACTAGGACGTAGCTAGTGCCCATCAGTGGTGCAACTTGAACGCAACTAAGGCGCAACTAGGGCACAACTATGGCGCAAGTTGGGTGCAATAGGGTGTAACTAAGGCATAAATAGGGTGCAACTAGGGTACAACTAGGATGTAGCTAGTTCCTAAATGAGGCGCAACTAGGCCGTAACTAGGGCGCAACTAGGGCTTTATTACGGCATAACTAGGGCACAACTAGGGCACAAGTAAGGCGTAAGTAGGGAGCAAGTAGGACGCAGCCAGGATGCAACTGGGGCGCAAATAGGACGTACCTAGTGTCGAACTAAGGCGCAACTAGGGTGCAACTAGGGCACAACTAGGGTGCAACAAGGGCACAAGTATGGTGCAACTACTGCGGAAGTAGGATGCAAGGAGGACGCAAGTAGGGCGCAAGTAGAGAGCAACTAGGAAGCAACTGGGATACACCTAAGATGCATGTAGAGCGCAAGTAGGGCGCAACTAGGGTGCAACTAGGGCACGACTAGGGTGAAAGTAGGGCACAAGTAAGGCGCAACTAGAGTGCAAGTAGAGTGAAACCGGTGTGCAACTAGGGTGCAAAGAGGGCACAACTAGGGTGCAAATAGGTTACAAGTAGGACCTAAGTAGGGCGTAACTAGGTAACAAATAGGACGTAACTAGGGTGCCATTAGGGTACGATTCAGGTACAAGTAGCAACTAGGGCACGAGTAGGACACAAGTAGGGTGTAAGTAGGGTGCAAGTAGGACGTAACTAGGGCACAACTAGGACACAACTAGGACGCAGGTACGATATAAGTAGGACACAAGTAGGACACAACTAGGATGCATGTATGGCGCAACTAGGGTGTAACTAGGGCACAACTCAGGCACAACTAGGGCGCAAGTAGGGTGTAACTAGGATGCAACTAGGGCACAACTAGGGCACAACTAGGGTGTAATAGGGCGCAGCTAGTGCCCAACTGAGGCGCAACTAGGGCGCAACTAGGGCATGACTAGGGTGTATCTAGGGCACAAAAAGGGTGCAACTAGGACACAACTAGGGCGCAACCAGGGCACAGCTAGGGCCCAAGTAGGACGCAAGTAGGGTGTAACTAGGGCGCAACTAGGGCACAACTAGGGCACAAGTAGGGTGTAAGTAGGGCATAAGTAAGACGCAACTAGGATGTAACTAGGACGTGACTAGGGCGTAAGTATGACACAAGTAGGGCGTAAATACGGCGCAAATAGGCGCAAATATGGCACAACTAGGATGCAACAAGGGCCCAAATAGGACCCAAATAGGACGCTAGAAGGATGCAAACAGGGTACAAATAGGGCATGACAAGGGCACAACTAGAGCGTAGCTAGTGTCCAACTGCGGTGAAACTAGGGTGAAACTAGGGCGCAAGTACCGTGCAACTAGGGCGTAAGTAGGGTGCAACTACGGCGCAAGTAGGGCACAGTTAGGGCACAACAAGGATACAGCTAGGGTGCAACTAGGGCAAAACTAGGACATTGCTAGTGCCTAACTCCGTACCACTCTATCCAACTCCATAAAACTCCGTACAACTCCGTACAACACCATAAAACTTTCTACTACTTGCTAAAACTCTGTACACCTCCTTACAACTCTGTACAACTCTGTACAACTTCGGACAACTCCGTGGAGCTCTGTACAACTCTGACAACTCCTTACATTTCCATACAACTCTGCACAATGCTGTACACATTACTACACATCCGTATAACTCAGTACAGATCCGTACAACTCCATACAACTTTGTTCAACTCGGTACAACTCCGTACAGCTCTGTACACATTGCTAGAACCCCGCACAACTTTGTTCAACTCCGTATAACTTTGTACAACTCTGTACACCCCCATACATCTCCCTACAGCTCTGTAAAAATCCATTCTACTCCGCACACCTCCATACAACTTTGTACAATGTTTCTACAACTTGCTACAAATCCGTACAACTCCATACAATTTTGTACAA
This sequence comes from Penium margaritaceum, assembly GCA_023375785.1. Classification (NCBI taxonomy): domain Eukaryota; kingdom Viridiplantae; phylum Streptophyta; class Zygnematophyceae; order Desmidiales; family Peniaceae; genus Penium; species Penium margaritaceum. The sequence continues at coordinate 26,596 of SZWC01007174.1, read as the reverse complement.
GTCTGTACAACTATGTTAACTCCATACAACTCCGCACAACCTCCTACTTTCCCTTAGATCTCCCTATGACTCTTTCGACTCCGTACAACTCTGTACAGCTTTGCACAACTCTGTTCTACTCCTTACAACACCATACAACTCCATAGAACTGCATAAAACTCCATACAACTCCGCACAACTCCGTATATCTCTGTACAAATCACTACAATTTTGTACAACTCCGTACAGCTTTGTACAACTCCGTACAATTCCGTGGAACTCTATATAACTGCATATAACTCCACACAAATCCTTTCCTCTCCATACAACTCCATACAACGCCCTACAACTCCTTACATCTCTGTACAACTCTGTACACCTCTGTACAACTCCGTACAGCTTTGTACAACTCTGTACAGCTCCGTACAAGTCCTTATAGCTATGTACAACTCCGTCAAACTCCGTACAACTCTGTACAACTCTGTACAATTCCGTCAAACTCCATACAACTTGCTACAACTTGCTATAATCCTATACAACTCCATACAGCATTGTACAACTCTGTAGAGCTCTATACAACACCATACAACTCTGTACAAATTGCTTCACCCCCGTACAAACTCGTACGGATCCGTAAAACTCAGTACAATGCCATACAATTCCGTACAACCCTGTACATCTCCATACAACTCCATACAACTCCATACTACTCCGTACAATGTTTCTACAACTTGCTACAAATCCGGACGTCTCCGTACAACTCTAAACAACTCTACACAACTCTGTATAACTCCGTACAACTCTGTCAAACTTTGTACAACTCCCTACAACTCCGTCCAACTCCCTACGACTCCGGACGTCTCCGTACAACTATGTACAAATCTGTACCACTCCATACAACTCGTTCCTACTCCACACAAGTCCGTACTAATTGCTACAACTCCATACAGCTTCATACAGGTTCGTAAAACTCTTACAACCCCGCACAACTCTGTACAAATTGCTACAAATCCCTACAACTTTGTAGAACTCCATATAGCTCCGTGGACCTCTGTACAACATTTTACTGCTATGTACAGCTTCCGACAACTCTGTACAACTTCATACAACTCTGCACATCTCCATACAACTCTGGAAAATATTTCTACATTTTGCTATAAATCCGTACAACTCATTACAACTATGTACAGCTACGTACAACTGTGTCCAATGCCGTATTACTTTGTACAACTCCATACAGCCCCCTATAACTCCTTACAACTCCCTAAGACTCTGTATAACTCTATATAACTCCGTACAACTCCGTACAATTCCGTGAAACTCTGTACAACTCCGTACAACTCCGTACAACTGCGTACTAATCCTTACAACTCCGTACAACACCGTACAACTCTGTACAACTCCGTAAAACTCTGAAAACTACTTGCATCTCTGCAAAACTCTGTACAACTCCGTACAACTATGTACAAATCACTATAAATCTGTACACCTCCATATAGCTCTGTACAACTTTGTACAAATTTCTACAACTATGTACAACTCTGTAGAACTCCCAAAAACTCTGTATAACTCTGTACTACTCTGTACAATTCTATACAACTCTGTACAATTCTGTAGAAGTCTGCTCAACTCCGTGCACCTCTGTACAACTCTGTAAAAAATTGTCCAACTCTGTACAACTCCATACAACTTTTCACAACTCTGTACAGTTCCATACAACTTGCTACAACTCGCTACAATGCCGTAAAGGTTTTTACAACCCCTTACAGCTCCGTGCAAATCCGTACAACTCCTTATAACTTCGTACAAATCCTTACAACTCCGTATTTCTCTGTAGAACTCCGTACAACTCTGTGCAAAATACTTTACATCTGTACAACTATATACAGCTCTGTACAACTCTGTACAATACCGTACAACTCTGTACAACTCTGTACAACTCCATGTTACTTAGAAAACTTTTGTACAACTTTGTACAACTCTGGACAGCTCTGTACAAATTGCTAAAACTGTGCAAAACTCCATACAACTTTGTGCAACCGCGCGCAGCTCCCTACAACTCCGTACAACTTAATACAACTCTGTACATCTCCATACAACTCCGTATAACGTTTCTACAACCTGCTTCAAATCTGTACAAATCCGTTCAACTCCAAACAACTGCATGGAACTTTATCCAACTCTGCACAACTCTATGCGACTCCCTACAACCCCCTACAATTCCCTACAATTCCCTAAGACTCCGTACGTCTCTGTACAAATCTGTACAACTCTGTACAACTCCATACTACTCCTTAAAACTCCGTACAACTCCGTACAACTCTGTAAAACTCTCTACAGCTCGGTACAACTCCATACAAGTCTGTACATCTATATACAACTCTGTACAACTCCATACAGCACCGTACAACTTTGTACAACTCCGTGCAACTTTGTACAACTTCGTACAACTCAGTACACCTCCGTACAACTCGCTACACCTCCCTATGATTTGCTACAACTCCCTATAATTTGCTACAGCTCCATACAACTCCGTACAACTCCGTACAACTCTCTACACCTCCGTACAACTCCATACAACTCTGTACGACTCTGTCTAACTCTGTTCAATTCCGTACCACTCCGTACAGGTCCGTACAGATCACTACAACTCTGCACAGATCCATACAGGTCCTTACAACTCTGTATAACTATGTACAAATCTATACAACTCAATACAACTCTTTACAACTCCATACTGCTTTGTACAGCTCTGAACAAATTGGTAGAACTCCAAACAACTTCACATGGTGACTTTCTTTGGACATGGTCAGTGACATATGCCTACTTTGGTTGGTCATTGTGCATGGTAGCCACACCGTGCCACTCATTGTTGAAGTTCTTTGTACGTGCCAGTGGATAACTGGTTATTCCAGCCCATTGTATCCCTTATGACTGTTTGTGAACCATATCATGAGCTTTCAACATTGACCAAACATAGTGAAATTTGTTCAGTCCTGTTCAATGACATATGCGTCATTTGGTTGGTCATTGTGCATGGTATCTGCATCGTGCCACTACTTACAGAAGGTCTTTGTACTTGCTAGCTAAAAACTAGAAATCCCAAAGCATTATTTCTCCCTCTGCCCATTTGTGACTCATATCTTCAGTTGTCAATGTTGACCACACATTGTGAAATTCTTTGGTCATGGTCACTGACATATGCCTACCTTGGTTGGTCATTGTGCATGATAGCCACACCGTGTCACTACTTGTTGAAGGTCTTTGTACTTGCTAGTTGATAACTAGTGTTCCCATGTCATTGTTTCCCCCTCTGACTATTTGTGAATTGTATTATGTGCTGTCAACGGTGACCACACATAGTGAAAGTCTCTGGAGATCGATAGTGACATATGCCTTCTTTGGTTTGGTCATTGTGCATGGTAGACACACTTTGCTACTACGTATTGAAGGTCTTTGTACTTCCTAGTCAGTAACTAGTATTCCCAAATCATTTTCCCCCCCTTTAAACAATTTTACTAGTATTGTGAGTTGTCGACGTTGACCACATATAGTGAAAAGAATTGGTCATGGTCATTGACATATGCCTACTTTGGTTGGTCATTGTGCATGATACCCAGACGGTGCCACTAATCATTTAATGTCTTTGTACTTCCTAGTTGATACCTAGTATTCCCAAACCATTGATTCCTCCTCTGACCATTTGTGACTCCTATTATGAGTTCTCGACGTTGACCACATTGAGTGAAATTCTTTGGGCATGGCCAGTGCCATATGCCTACTTTGGTTGGTCATTGTGCATGGTAGTGACACAGTGACACTTCTTATGAAGGTCTTTGTACTTGCTAGTGGATAACTAGTATTCTCAAACCCTTGTTTCTCCCTCTGACCGTTTTCGACTTGTATTATGAGTTTTCAACGTTGACCATACATAGCGACACTCTTAGGTCATGGTCAGTGACACATGCTTACTTTTGTTGGTCATTGTGCATGGTAACCATGCCGTGCCATTAATTATTGAAGGTATTGGTACTTGTTGTTTGAGAACTAGTATTCCCAAACCATTGTTTCCCCCCCTGACCATTTGTGACTTGTATTATATGTTGTCAACGTTGACCACACACAGAGAGTTTTTTTGGTCATGGTGAGTGATATATGCCTAATTTGGTTGGTCGTTGTTCATGGTAGCCACACCGTACCACTACATGTTGAAGGTCTTTGTACTTGCTAATTGATGATTATTTTCCTTAAACCATTGCTTCCACCTCCGACCATTTGTGACTCGTATCATGAATTGTCAATGTTGACCACACATAGTGAAATTCTTTGGTCATTAGCAGTGACATATGCATACATGGGTTGGTCATTGCGCAAGATCGCCACACCGAGCCACTACTTATTGAAGGTATCTGTACTTGCTAGTCAATACCTAGTGTTCCCAAACCATTGTTTCCCCCTCCGAGCATTTGTGACTCTTGGTATAAGTTGTCAACGTTTACCACCGATTGTGAAATTCTTTGATCATGGTTAGTGACATATGCCTCCTCTTCTTGATCATTGTGCATGGTAACCACACCGTGCCATTACGTATTGAAGGTCCTTGTACTTTGTAGTCGATAAATTGTACTTTTAAACCATTGTTTCTCAGTTTGACTATTTGTGACCTGTATTGTGAGTTTTCAACATTGACCACCCATGTGTGGTCAACGTTGGCAACGTTGTCAACGTTGACACCCATCAATGTTGACCACACACAGTGAAATTGTTCTGGTCATGGTCAGTGATAAACAGCTAATTTGGTTACTCACCGTGCATGGTAGCCACACCGTGCCACTACTTATCAAAGGTATGTGTACTTGGTAGTTGATATCTGGTATTCCCAAATCATTGTTTCTCCCTCTGACCATTTGTGACTTGTTTTATGAGTTTCAATGTTGACCACGCATAGCAAAATTCTTTGGTCATGGACAGTGACATATGCCTACTTTGGTTGGTCATTGTACATGGTGTTCACACTATGCCAGTAACTATTGAAGCTTTTTGTAGTTTCTAGTTGATAAGTAGTATTCCCAAACCATTGTTTTCCCCTTTGATAATTTGAGACTCATATTACGAGTTGTCAACGCTGACCATCCATATTGAAATCCTTTGATCATGGTCAGAGACATATGCCCACTTTGGTTGGTCATTGTGCACGGTAGCTACACCATTCCACTTCGTATTGAAGATTTTTTATTTGCTAGTTGATCAATGTTATTTCCAAACCCTTGTTTCCCCCTCTGGCCAGTTGTGACTCGTATTATGATTTGCCAATATTGACACGTGAGAGTGAAATTTGCTGGTCTTGGTCAGTGATGTATGCCTACTTTGGTTGGTCATTGTGCATGGCAGCCATACGGTGCCGATACTTATTGAAGGTCTTTGTACCTGCTAGTTGATAACTACTATTCCCAAACCATTGCCTCCCCCTATGACCATTTTTGACCTGCGTTGTAAGCTGTCAACATTGACCACACAGTGAAGATATTTGGTCATGGTCAGTGACATATGCCTATTTATTGACTAGCAGGTACAAAGACCTCCCATAAGCAGTGGCACAGCGTGGCTACCATGGACAATGAAAGCCAAAGCAGGCATATGTCACTGACCATGACCAAAGAATTTCGCTATGTGTGGTTAACGTTGACAGCTCGTAACATGAGTAACAAAGGGGGAGACAATGGGTTGAGAATATTTCTGATTGACTAGCAAGTACGAAGACCTTCAAAACGTAGTGGTACTGTTTGGCGACCATGCACAATGACAAACCGAAGTAGGCATATGTCATCGTCCATAACCAAAGGATTTCACTATTTTTTGTCAACATGCACAATTCATAATACGAGTCACAAATGGTCAGAGGGAGAAAGGATGATTTGGGAATACAGCTTATTGACTAGTAAGTAAAAAGACCTTCAATACACAGTGGAACAGTGTGGCTACCATGCACAATGACCAACCAAAGTAGGCATATGTCACTGACCACGACCAAAGAATCTCACAGTGTGGTCAACATTGCCAAATCATAATACGATTCAAAGATGGTCAGAGGGGGAAACAATGGTTTGAGAATGCTAGTTATCAACTAGCATGTGTGAAGACCTTCAATAAGTAGAGTCACCGTGTGGTTACCACACATAAATGAACAACCAAAGGAAGCATATGTTACTGACAATGACTAAAGAATTTCACCAGGTGTAGTCAACGTTGACAACTCATAATACAAGTAAAAAATGGTCAGAGGGCGAAACAATGGTTTGGGAATACTAGTTAAGGACTAGCAACTACAAAGACTTTCAATATTTAGTGACACAGTGTGGCTACCATGCACAATGACCAACCACAGTAGGCATATGTAACTTACCATGACCAAATAACTTCACTATGGATGGTCAACATGGACAACTCATAGTACAAGTCACAGATGGTCAGAGGAAACAATGATTTGGGAACACTAGTTATGAAATACCAAGTACGAAGTCCTTCAATAATTAATGGCACGGTGTGACAATGACCAACCAAAGTAGGCATATGTCAACGACCATGACCACTGGATTTCACTATTTATGTTCAATGTTGACAACTTATAATACAAGTCACAAATGGTCAGAGGAGGAAACAATGACTTGAGAATACTAATCATTTAATAGCATGTATAAAGACCTTCAATAAGTACTGCCATGGTGTGGCTGCCATGCACAATGACCAACCAATGTAGACATATGTCACTGATCATGACCTAAGAATTTCACTATGTGTGTTAAACATTGACAAATCATGATACGAGTCACAATTGGTCCGAGGGGGAAACAATGGTATGGGGATACTAGTTATCAAATAGCAAGTCCAAAGAACTTTATTAAGAACTGGGACTGTGTGGCTACCATGGACATTGACAAAAAAAAAGGAGATGTATGTCACAGACCATGACCAAAGAATTTCACTAAGTGTGGTCAACGTCTCCAACTCATAATAGGAGACAGAAATGGTCAGAGGAGGGAACAATGGTTTCAAAATAATAGTTATTAACAGGCAAATACAAATATTTTCAATAAGTAGTGGCATGGTGTAGCTACCATGCACAACGGCCAACAAAAATAGGCATGTTTCACTGACCATGACCAAAGAATTCTACTATGTGTCGTTAACGTTCAAAACCCATAACACGGGTAAAAAATGGTCAGAGGGGGAAACAGTGGGTTGTGAATACTACTTGTTAACTAGCATGTACACTAGTAGTGGCACAGTGTGGCTACCATGCAGAATGACCAACCACAGTAGGAATATGTCACTAACCATGACCAAACAATTTTACTATGGGGGTCAACTTTGACAACTCATGATACGAGTCAAAAATGGTCATAGGGGGAAACAATGGTTTGGGAAAAATAGTTATCAACTAGAAATTACAAATACCTTCAATAAGGAGTGGCACGGTGAGACTACCATGCACAATGACAAACCAAAATAGGCATATGCCACTGGCCATGACCAAAGCATTTCAATGTGTGTGGTCAACATTGACAACTCATAATGTATGAGTCACCACTGGTCAGAGGGGGAAACAATGGTTTGTGGATACTTCTTATTGACTAGCAGGTGCAAAGAACTTTTATATGTAGTGGCACGGTGTGCCTATCATGCACAATGACCAACAAAAGTAGGCATTTGTAAGTGACCATGACCAAAGAGTTTCATTATGTGTGGTCAACGTTGAAAATTCATAATGTAAGTCACAAATGGTCAAAGAGGGAAACAATGATCTTGGAATACTAGTTATTGACTAACAAGTACAAAGACCCTCAATAAAAATTGGCATGGTGTGGCTACCATGCAAAATGACCAACCGAAGTAGGCCTATTTCATTGACCATGAACAAAGAATTTGACTATGGGTATTCAACGCTTCCAACTCATAATGCAAGTCACAAATGTTCAGAGGGGGAAACAATGGTTTGGGAATTATATTTATTGAATAGCAGGTACAAGGACCTCCCATAAGCAGTGGCATGGCATGGCTAACATGGACAATGACAACCAAAGTAGGTCTATGTCACTTACCATGACCACAGAATTTCACGATGTGCGGTTAACGTTAACAACCCGTAATATGAGTCACAAATGGTCAGAGGGAGAGACAATGGATTGAGAACATTTCTTATTGACTAGCAACTACAAAGGTCTTCAAAAGGTAGTGGGACAGTGTGGATACCATGCACAATGAACAACCGAATTAAGCATATGTCATTGTCCATGAACAAAGGACTTCACTTTGTCTGGTTAGAGAGAAACGATACTTTGGGAATACAACTTTGGACTAGCAAGTAAAAATACCTTAAACAAGAAGTGGAACGGTGTGACTACCGTGCACAATGACCAACCAAAGTAGGCATATGTCACTGACCATGACCAATGATTTTCATATGTGTGGTCAACATTGACAACTTGTGCTAAGAGTCACAAATGGTCAAAGGGGGAAGCATTGG
>SZWC01007173.1:80587-109809 GCA_023375785.1 Penium margaritaceum | reverse complement strand
TCTCTCTCTCTCTCTCTCTCTCTCTCTCTCTCCATATACATACATGTGTACATATATATATATATATATATATATATATATACATATATATATATGTATATGCATGTATGTCCCCAAAAAACACAAATTTCTGACGGAGTATCACTTTCAACTGCTCAATCTGACAGAATAATGCCTCATTTTCTTAAGAGAACGCACATTTTGTTTTTTTCTCAAGCCCCGTTCTTTTAATCCGTTGTGATGGAAGAAAGTTATGGTTAGCGGGAGCTTCAATTCTCATGCAGGTCAATACCATGTAACACAACGGAGGTGAGTAAACACAAAAACTCGCTATACATTTAAGTAATGTTTCCATTGGCAAAATAATTATAGGAAGGGACACAAAATTTGACAACTGGGAGGTGTTGAGAAATGTCAGAGAACATGATTCACTCGCAAAAATCTTGGAACTTGAACCTCATTGTTCAGAAAGTTGAACCTCAGTTTGGAAGCTAGTTTTCAATTCCAGAATTGATACATTTGAATGCAAATCGGTCAGCGGGAGAGTGCATAGCAGTCAACCTTGAGAACCTCTCCGACTCCAAGGAGAAGAGCTGCAGGATGTATGTTTCTAGAGAAGTTCAATGAGGACCTCAATATCAACACAACCAATCGATTGACTGAACAACAGGAACAGTCTACATGAAACTGAACAATGGAAGACAAAATCTACCACCACTACAGCAGCTCTTATGTCAGTGAACACTGTGATAGGCCGGCTGAAATACAATAGAGCTGAAGCAAAACACACAAGTTGTAGTAGAGTTGCAATGGGAAACACGCATACAAATGCAACCAATTTCATCGAGTCATCACGAGGGATCTGTGGCGCGGGTATCTGTGGCTCGCTTATTCCACTTGGATGTGTGAAAGGCATGCAACATTGAGGTGGAAGAAGCTAATGCATTCGCCTCATCAGCCTAATTTGCATCATCACAATCACATTTTGGTGCAGAATTAGATTATTTGGCACTTTTAAAGGAGTGTGTAGGATTATTTCGAGACAAAATCAAGCCAAGAGACAACTGATGGTCAGTTGATTTCACCGGACAAGTGATAAAAACACTTGTCAGACTTGAGCACCACTTCGACATCCTGCAGCTTGGTTTTTGCAAGACTTGTGGAAATTCTGGCTGCGGTCGCATTCCTGTTGCCAGAAGAGAGCTCGGAGGATATTGTCAAAGACCTAAAAAATATTCTGGATGGAACATTCCCCATTGATTTCTCTCTCCACTCTCCATCATTCATCTTGTCGGAAAAATGAGAGGATGGTGCCCGAGTACCCAGTTGACAATGTTGGGTTGTATGTGTCATTTTTTCTTCTTTTCTTTTTTGTCTAAGACCTGGTGGTCCCCCTCCACCCCACCCATCCCCACCCGCCTAACCCTGAGACCTGATTTGACCCTTGGCTTGACTCTGATCCTGAATCTCGTGTAACATGGCATGTGCGGTCTATAATACCTCGTCTCCTCTACTTCGGCAGGTCAATTCGATCATTGATCATTGACCTTGCCTCTTACCTCACTTCCGCCTCGATCGTATCATGGCATCACAGATAGGGCTGCCCTATGTTTTGTTCTTGCCATTGGCCACACCCTTGCCCTTGACTTCACCCCTTCCCTTGGCCGCGTCCATGCCCCAGGACACTACCTTGGCTGCCCCTCTGCTCTCCGCATTGGTGTGGACCTTGGTTTTGGCAACACCCTCCTCCCTGCCCTCCGCCTTGCCTCGACCTGGCCTTGGCGACGCCCTTAGCCCAGTTCTTATTTCGGATTCTTCAAGGTATCAACTTTCTCCTGTTCACCCGTTGGACTCCCAAAACTATTGATCTTATGTTTGCCTTGTGACTCTAACCTTGCCACCATGTCAGCCCTTTTCCACCACTGGTACAGCAGAAAACATCTTCAACCCCATCACTCCCATACGTCGCCTCACCAAATACACCCTTTACGAGTCTTGGGCGGCGTTATCTAGGGCATCGGCTCAGCAGAAACAGGTGTGGCACTGCAACAACCCCAAGTCCTCAAAGATCTACATGGCAGCAGATGGTCTGCATGTTGTCAATCTCTTAATGAACATCGTGCAACAAAAGCACGTCTTACAGCTGTAGCACTTTGTCAGCCCCTGGGAAGAGGAGGACAAGTAGAGGGGAGGGGAGTAGTGACAGTGAAAGCAATGGCGAGGAGGGTATTTCAGCAGCTCCTCTGAAATCTGCACCAAGGGAGACCTGGATGTACTTGACAAATAATTACACGGTGGCATCACAGGCGGACGTATCATCCAGGCAGTGGGAGATGCAAGATTTTCTCATGCACCATGGTGAACCATGGATTCATATGGCGGCATGCTTTACAACAACCAGTGACGTGAGTACCGCCTCCACTTTAGCAGCTGGGCCCTTCCCAATCACCTGATGATTTCACAAGGCCTCCGGTTCAAGAACATCCTTGGGCATCTGCACAACCACTAGCATAAGCTACGCGTCTCCCGCCAAGTTCTTAACTGGACTTACGCACAGCTGCTAGCCAAAGAGTGTGATGGCCACTTCTACGATGGGGGACAGGACACAGAGTCAGGACACAGATGTAACAGCAGTGGCTTCCGTGTCCACTGCCAACAACAAAGCTTCGCAAGGAGGTGGGGATATTGGCGGACAAGGGAATGGTAACTGAACTGGCGGACAGGCCACCTGCTAACTGCCGACAGCCCAGGAATTGCCAAGGAGACTGCCTTATTCAACCACAACCTGAACTCCAAGAGCAAATCCACATTGCATGGGAATCCTAGGAGAGGAGGCAGAAGCAGCGTCCGCATCCGCTCGAATGGCAGATCCGCCCTAATCTGCAGCGGCAACCCCACCAAAGTGATCGCATGTACGCAGCCACTGTAAATCCTGCTCCACCTGCTGTAGCACAGGGGTGGGAGTGGCTTGTGACAGCACCAGCAGCAGCGGTAGAAGTAGCAATTACATTGCACGATACTGCACTTAAACAACGGATTCCACCTCATGATGCCGTTGGTATTCGACCAGACCCTGGAAGCGACGCCCTCCTTGATTGCCTCCTCTATGAGATGGCCGACTTTTGCACACAAATCACTACCCAGGGAGGTGGGAGTGATACTCGTGATAGCACCGGGAATGTGATATGTCTGGCAGATGACTGTGACGGGACATGGGTTGAGAACGGGCATCTATGCATCGTATGTGGAAGGACTGGGAGACTAAAAGGCCAATGCAATCTGAGACTGACACTGTCCATTTTCAGGTATCATCTCGAAATAGAGGAAATCATGGGACATGGACATTAGAACAAGGAGCAACGCATTGTATGGGACCACGACGTGGCGAGTTCTGTGTCATGGACCCTGTTGGAACCATTCGCTCAGTCTGGACAAGGTTGGAAGAGGCTCTTGAGTTGTCAAGGGTGGGAACGGTGCAACTGCAAGGACCTATGGAAAAAGGTTCCTTTGACAGGCATCTTGTATGTGCCTGACATGCACTTGAGCCTATGGTCCACCTTGCCGCTTGACCACTCCGGCATGCACACTGCACACGCCAACAGCATATGCACGACCACACTGCACAAGAGTAAGAACACTGTTTTATCCCGGAAGAATGTTGACGGTTTGTACCGCATTCATGCAGTCCCTGTCAACGTGTCTGCTGATGCATGTGTTTTAATCGCCCCTTGAACCTGCCTGTGTCTGTCGTTCCTTATAGGCCGTGCATATCCCTATTACAAGCCCCTTGAACCTGCCTGACATCATCATGTGGGAAGGTCGTCAGGCCAAGACAAGGCCGATTCTCAAAGTGACGATCTCATCGACTGGGATGGACCTGACTCCCGGAAGGTTAATGATGTTTTTCTTTGATGGCCTTCACTTATCGAGCTCATGAACTAAAAGGCAAAACTTTGCCAATGGAGGGAAAGCTACAAAAGGAGTCGGAAATATTATCATTAGCAATGAAACTTGGAGATTGTGCCAAAGAAGTGGATGGGGAAAATTGTTATGTGAAGGTTTAGAGAGAAGATGCTTGTAAGTTTGTTTGAAGTTATTCATGCATTGGATCAAAGAACGTCGATTTTGCTGATTCTCACAAAGACGTTGAGCTTGCCCTCTACTTGCGCCTCAGTTGCGCCCTAGTCGCGCCCAAGTTGCACCCTATTTGCACCCTAGTTGGGCCCTAGTTGGACCCTAGTTGCAGCATAGTTGCACCTCAGTTGGGCACTAGCTACGCCCTAGTTGCACCCTAGTTGCGCCCTAGTTGCGCCCTAGTTGTGCCTCAGTTGGGGACTAGCTACGCCCTAGTTTCGTCCTAGTTGCACCCTAGTTGCGTCCTACTTGTGTCCTACTCACACCCTACTTGTACCCTAGTTGCGCCCTAGTTGCGCCCTAGTGGTGCCTAAGTTGGGCACTAGCCACGTCCTAGTTGCGCCCTAGCAGCACCCAAGTTGCACCTAGTTACGTCCTACTTGTGCCCTAACTGCGCTCTAGTTGCAATCTAGTTGTACCCTCTGCACCCTCCTTGCACCCTGCGTGCGCCCTAGTTGTACACTAGTTACTTCCTAGTTACACCCTACTTATGTCCTACTCACGTCCTACTTATGCCCTAGTTGTGCCCTACTTGTGCCCTAGTTGTGCCCTGCTTACGCCCTACTTGCGCCCTAGTTGCATCCATGTTGCGTCTTAGTTGCGCCCTAGTTGTGCCCTACTGGCGCCTTAGGTGTCCCCTACTTCCACCCAATTTGCGCGCAAGTTGCGCCTCAGTTGGGCACTATCTGTACCCTAGTTGCGTCCTAGTTGTGCCCTAGTTACGCCCTACTTGCGTCCTACTTACGCCCTACTTGCATCCTAGTTACGTCCTAGTTGCACCCTAGTTACGTCCTACTTGCGTTCTACGCGTGCCCTAGTTGCGCCCTAGTTGCACCCTAGTTGCATCCTTGTTCGACCTACTTGTGCCCTACTTGTGCCTTAGTTGCTTCCTAGTTGCGCCCTAGTTGTACCCTAGTTGCTCCCTACTTGCACCCTAGTTTTGTTCTAGTTACGCCCTAGTTGCACCCTAGTTACGCCTATGTTGGAAACCAGCTACGCCCTAGTTGTGCCCTAATTGCGCCGTAGTTACACCCTAGTTGCACTATGTTTGCGCCATACTTGTGCCCTACTTGCGCCCTATTTGCGCACTACTTGCACCCTAGTTGCGCCCTACTTGCATCCTAGTTGCGCCCTAGATGCACCTTAGTTGGATACCAACAGCCCTAGCTGTGTCCTAGTTGAGCCATAGTTGCGCCCTAGTTACACCCTACTTGTGTCCTACTTCAGCCCTAGTTGTGCCATATTTGCACCTTAGTTGCCCCCTACTTGTGCCCTACTTGCGTCCTAGTTGCGCCCTAGTTGCATCCTACTGGCAGCCTACTTGCATCCTTTTTGCACCGTACTTGCGTCCTAGTTTCTCCCTAATTATGTCCCAGCTTTGTCCTACTTGTGTCCAACTTGTACCCTACTTGCGCCCCACTTGCACCCTTTTTGCGTCCTAGTTGAACCCTAGTTGTGTCCTACTTGTGTCCTACTTGGGCCCTAGCTGCGCCCTAGTTGCGTCCTAGTTACGCCCTAGTTGCGTCCTGCTTGCGCCCTACGTGTGCCCTAGTTGTGCCCTACTTGTCCCTAGTTTAACCTTAGTTGCGCCTCATTTGCACAATAGTTATGCCCTCGTTGCGATCTAGTTGACCCCTAGTTGCGCCCTACTTACGCCCTACTTGCGCCCTACTTGCACCATACTTGCACCATACTTATGCCCTATTTGCGCCCTACTTGCGCCCTACTTGTGCCCAAGTTGCACCTCAGTTGGACACTAGCTATACCCTAATAACGCCCTAGTTGTACCCTAGATGCACCCTAGTTGCACCCTAGTTGCGCCCTACTTGAGCCCTACTTACGCCCTAGATGTGTCCTACTTGCATCCTGGTTGCGCCCTAGCTGCGCCCTAGTTGCACCCTAGTTGCGCCTCAGTTGGGCACTAGCTAAGCCCTACTTGCGCCCTAGTTGCGCCCTAGTAACGTCCTCGTTGTGTCCTACTTGCACCTTACATACGCCCTCTTTGCCCCCTTCTTGAGCATTAATTGTGCCCAAATTGTACCCTAGTTTCGTCTCAGTTGGGTACTAGCTACGTCCTAGTTGCACCATAGTTGCACTCTAGTTGTGCCCTAGTTCCGCCCTAGTTGCGCCCTAGTTGCACCCTAGTTCTGCCCTAGTTGCGCCCTACTTGCGACCTACTTACGCCTTAGTTGCGTCCTATTGCATCCTAGTCGCATCCTACTTGCGCCCTACTTGGACCCTAGTTGCGCCCTAGTTAAACCCTAGTTGCGCCCTACTTGCACCCTACTTGTGCCCTACATGCGTCGTCATTGCACCCTAGTTACGCCCTAGCTATGTTCTACTTGTGTCCTACTTCCGTCCTTGTTGCACCCTAGTTACGCCCTAGTTGTGTCCTACTTGCATCCTACTTGCACCCTAGTTGTGCCCTGGTTACACCTTAGTTGAGTCCTTGTTGCACCCTACTTACGTCCTACTTGCGCCCTACTTGCGTCCTACTTGCGCCCTAGTTGCACCCTAGTTGTGCCCTAGTTGGGCTATAATTACATCCTACTTACGCCCTACTTGTGCCCTAGCTCCGTCCTAGATAGCCCTAGTTGCACCATACTTGTGCTTTACTTGTGTCCTACTTGCATCCAAATTGCAACCTACTTGCGCCCTGCTTGCGCCCTAGTTGCGCCCTGCTTGCGCCCTATTTGTGCCATACTTGCTCCTCAATTTGGCAATAGGTACGTCCTTGTTGCACCCTAGTTGCGCCCTAGTTGCGCCCTACATGTGTCCTACTTGCACCCTACTTGTGCCCTAGTTGTGCCCTAGTTGCGCCCTAGTTGTGCCCTACTTGCTTCCTACTTGCGTCCTACTTATGTCCTAATTGTGCCTTAGCTACGCCCTAGTTGCGCCTCAGTTTGGCACTAGCTACGTCCTAGTTGCACCCTAGTTGCGCCCCACTTACGACCTACTTGCGCCCTAGTTGTGTCCTAGTTTCTCCCTACTTGTGCCCTACTTGTGCCCTACTTGCGCCCTAGGAGCATCCTAGTTTCACCCTAGTTGCACCCTACTTGTAACCTACTTACGTCCTACTTGCGCCCTAGTTGCCCCCTTGTTGTGCCCTACTTACGCCTTAGTTGCATCCTGGTTGCACCCTACTTGTACCCTGTTGCGCCCTTCTTGCACCCTAGTTGTACACTACTTGCGCCCAAGTTGCACCCTCGTTGTATCTTACTTGCACCCTATATGCGTCCTACTTGTTTCCTAGTTTTGTCCTACTTGCGCCTTAGTTGCGCCCTAGGTGCACCCTTGTTGCACCCTAGTTGTGTCTCAGTTGGGCACTAGCTACGCCCTAGTTGCGCTCTAGTTCAGCCCTAGTTGCGCCCTAGTTACGCCCTACTTGCGCCCCACTTGCACCATACTTGCACCCTACTTGCGCCCTAGTTGCGCCCTACTCGCGCCCTATTCACGCCCTAGTTGCACCTCAGTTGGGCACTAGCTAAGCCCTAGTTGCGCCCTAGTTGCACCCTAGTTGCACCCTAGTTGTGCCCTACTTGCGCCCTACTTGTACCCTAGTTGTGTCCTACTTGCGTCCTGGTTGCGCCCTAGTTACGCCTTAATTGTACCCTAGTTGTGCCTCAGTTGGCTACTAGCTAAGCCCTAGTTGCCCCCTAGTAACGTCCTAGTTACATCCTCATTCTTCCCTACTTGCACCCTACTCGCGCCCTATTTGCGTCCTTCTTGAGCATCAATCGTGACCAAGTTCCACCCTAGCTTCGTCTCAGCTGGGTACTAGATATGCCCTAGTTGCGGCATAATTGCGCCCTAGTTGTGCCCTAGTTGCACCCTAGTTACGCCCTAGTTGCGCCCTACTTGCGTCCTACTTGCGCCTTAGTTGCGCCCTATTGCGTCCTAGTTGTGTCCTACTTGCGCCCTACTTGCACCCTAGTTGCACCCTAGTTATACCCTAGTTACGCCCTACGTGTGCCTTACTTGCGCCCTAGTTGCATCCGCATTGCGCCCTAGCTATGCCCTACTTGCGTCCTACTTGCATCCTTATTGCACCCTAGTTACGCCCTAGTTGCATCTTACTTGCGTCAAACTTGTTCGCTAGTTGCGCCCTAGTTGCACCTTACTTGAGCCTTTGTTACACCCTACTTGCATCCTAGTTACGTCCTACTTACGTCCTACTTGCGCCCTAGTTGTGCCCTAATTGCACGCTAGTTGCACTTCAGTTGGGCACTAGCTACACCCTACTTGCACCCTAGTTGCTCCCTATTTGTGCCCTTCTTCCGTCCTACTAGCCCCCTAGTTGCACCCTAGTTATGTCCTAATTGCATCCTTCTTGCACCCTACTTGCGACCTACTTGCGCCCAAGTTGCGTACTAGTTGCGCCCTAGTTGTACCCTACTTATGCCCTACTTGTGCCCTAGATGTGCCCTGGTTGCGCCCTAGTTACGCCCTACTTGCGCCCTACTTCCGCCCTACTTGTGCCCTAGATGCGCTTTAGTCATGCCCGAGTTGTGCCCTACTTGCACCCTAGTTACGCCCTACTTACGTGCTAATTGTACCCTACTTGTGTCCTACTTGTGTCTTGCTTGCGCCCCACTTGCGCCCGACTTGCACCCTAGTTACGTCCTACTTGCGCCCTAGTTGCGCCCTTGTGGCATCCTAGTTAAACCTCAGTTGGACACTAGCTACGCCCTAGTTGTGCTCTATTTAAGCCCTAGTTGCGCCTTACTTCTGCCCTACTTGCACCATGCTTGCGCAATAGTTGCGCCTTAGTTGCGTCCCAGTTGCGCCCTAGTTGCACCCTAGCTGTGCCTCAGTTAGGTAGTATCTACGTTCTAGCTGCACCCTAGTTGCACCCTATTTACGCCCTACTTGCGTCCTACTTTCACCCTAGTTGCTCCCAAGTTATGCCCTACTTGCGCCTCAGTTTGGGACTAGCTACGCCCTCGTTGCACCCTTGTTGCACCATACTTGTGCCCTAGTTGTACTAGTTGCTTCCTAGTTGCGCTCTAATTGCGCCCTAGTTACGCCCTAGTTGCACTCTAGTTGTTCCGTAGTTGCGCCTCAGCTTAACACTAGCTACGCCCTAGTTGCGCCCTAGTTTCATCCTAGTTGCACCCTACTTGTGTCCTACTTGCGCCCTAGTTGTGCCCTTGTTACGCCCTAGTTGCGCCCTAGTTGCGTCCTAATTGCGCCTCAGTTGGGTATCAGCTACGCAATAGCTGCGCCATAATTGCACCATAGTTGCGTCCTAGTTGCGCCCAGATTACGCTCTACTTGCGCCCTACTTGCGGCCTAGTTGCGCCCTAGTTGTGCCCTAGTTGCGCCCTACTTGCGCCATACTTGCGTCCTACTTGCGCCCTAATTACACCCTAGTAACAACCTAGTTGCGTCCTACTTGCGCCCCACTTGCACCCTCCTTGCGTCCTTGTGGTACCCTAAATGCGTCCAATTGCGTCCTAGTTGGGCCCTACTTGTGCCCTAGTTACGCCCTTCTTACGTCCAAGTTGCGCACTACTTGTGCCCTGCTTGCGCCATATTTGCACCCAACTTGCACCCTACTTGCACCCTCCTTGCGCCATGTTTGCGCCTAGTTGCGTCCTACTTGCATCCTAGTTGCGTCCTAGATGCGCCTCAGTTGGACACTACCTACGTCCTAGTTGTGCCTTACTTGGGCCCTAGTTGCATCCTTCTTGTGTCTTACTTGAACCATACTTGCGACCTAGTTGCACCGTAGTTGCGCCCTAGTTGCGACCCAGTTGTGTCCTAGCTGCACCGTAGTTGGGCACTAGCTACGTC
This sequence comes from Penium margaritaceum, assembly GCA_023375785.1. Lineage (NCBI taxonomy): Eukaryota > Viridiplantae > Streptophyta > Zygnematophyceae > Desmidiales > Peniaceae > Penium > Penium margaritaceum. Next base: position 99,879 of record SZWC01007173.1, on the reverse strand, counting down.
CTAGTTGTACCCTAGTTGCATCCTAGTTGCGTCCTGTTTGCGCCCTATTTATGCCCTACTTGCGCCCTACTTGCGCCCGAGTTGCATCCTAGTTGTGCCTCAGTTGGGTACTAGGTATACCCTAGTTGCATCCTAGTTGCGTCCTAGTTGCACCCTAGTTGCATCCTACTTGTGCCCTACTTGCATCCTCGTTGCGCCCTACTTGCACCCTAGTTGCACCCTAGTTCTGCCCTAGTTGCATATTAGTTGGGCACTAGCTACACCCTAGGTGCGCCCTAGTTGCGCCCTCGTTGCGCCTTAGTTACGCCCTACTTGCGTCCTAGGTACACCCCAGTTGCGTCCTACTTTCACCCTAGTTGCGCCTTTATTGCACCCTAGTTGCACCCTACTTACGTCCTAGTTGCACCCTAGTTGCACCCTCGTTACGCCCTACATGTGTCCTACGTGCGCCCTACTAGCGCCAGATTTGCACCCTACTTGCATCCTAGTTGCACCCTAGTTGCGCCCTAGTTGTGCCCTACTTGCCCCCTACTTGCATCCTAGTTGCGCCCTTGTTACACCCTACATGCGCCCTAGTTGCTCCCTTCTTGTGCCCTACTTGTGCCCTAGTTGTACCCTAGTTGCATCCTAGTTGTGCCCTACTTGCGCCCTAGTTGCGCCCTAGTTGTGCCCTAGTTTTTCCTACTTGCACCGTACTTGCGCCCTACTTGCATCCTACTTGCACCTTATTTGCATCCTAGTTGCACCCTATTTACGCCCTAGTTGCGCCCTAGTTGCACCCTAGTTGTGCCCTAGCTGTGCGTCAGTTGGGCACTAGTTACGCCATACTTCAGCCTTAGTTGTGTCCTAGTTGTGTCCTAATTACGTCCTAGTTACACCCTAGTTGCATCCTAGTTGCACCCTAGTTGCGCCTCAGTTGGACAATAGCAATGCCCTAGTTGCACCCTAGTTGCATCCTAGTTGGGCCCTACTTGCGCCCTACTTGCGGCCTACTTGCGCCTTAATTGCATCCTAGTTGCGCCCTAGTTACACCCTAGTTGCGTCCTAGTTGCCCCTCAGTTGGGCACTAGCTACACCCTAGTTTTGCCCTAGTTGCGTCCTAGATGCGCCCTAGACGCCACTGCCGCCGGAACTTCGACCAATGCTACTGCGGCAGTCAACACAGCCGTCCTTGACAATGGTGCGGCTCCAAACAACACTACTCCATTGACAGCTAGTGCTCTGGACGCCAATCTAAACGCCAGCGACGATGACTTCTCAGTCCTCCTTGGCTCCATCAAGATCAGCACCAACATCGGCAAACCGCCCAAGGTTTTCACCGACGCGGCCGACCTCATCCTGAAAACTGCCGAGTCCTTCGCAAAGAAGATTTCAGCAGCAGACCACGCCCTGGAAAGTCTGGCTGCACTCAAGGCCACTGGCAAAGTAGCCAAATCATGCCTCCGTAAGGCACCGCCCTTCCAATTGCCCGACGAACCAGAGTTCCAGGCCGAGTGAAGATGCTGGATGTGCACAACGACTACATCAACCAGAAACACCAAATGGTGGTCGAGGGTAAAAAAGCATATCACATTGCTGTTCTCCGCCAACTGTTGAACCTGAAGAGTCAACTGGGAAAGCGCCTGAACACCCTCAGCCGCCCGCTGAAAAAGCTGTCGACGATCAGCACTGTTTTTGACACTTCCGCTTTTCTTGCATTCTGGAAAGACAAGATTGTGACGTCAACTATGATTGAAGTGCATGATCTGATTGCCAGGAATGAGCTTGATGAATCTGCTGCTGAAGTCCTTGCAGAAGAACAAGCTGAGAAGGCGACACAAGCCAGGGTTCAGTCGGAAACCATGCCCAAGGTGAAGGCCATGCATGACCTCGTCAAGGATGAGGTGGCCGACAAGGTGAACAAGGCCATCAACTCCATCAAGGCCGCAGCTGGATCTGCTCCTCCAAAGAGCTCCAACCAGCCCAAGGCCAACCCCAAAGGCAAACGTGTCCCGAAGAAGGGCCACAAGACCATCTCCAAACCCAACCTCAACCTCAACTCCAAGAACAAGAAGAAGGAGGGCAAGGGAAAGACCAACGACAACAACAAGAGCACGGGCAAGGGAAACCAGTTCTTCAAGCATAAGGGAAAGCCAAAAAACGGTTCAGGCCGTGCAAGCGGCAAGAATTGCTAAGGCTACCGATCAATGATCTTGCTTTGCTTTTGTTTGGTAGAAGGTCTCCCTCTGATGTGGACAACAGAATCACGAACTGAGGAGTGCACAATCTGTCCAGTAGGGCACTCTCGCATGATGAGCTCTCATTACTCAGGCTAGGCTTGAACTTCGTGTTCAGGCCAAAACCCCTCTCCTTTGCTGATCAGCTCCCATCCTTTTATGCTTTCTTTCGTCGTATTCGCTTGGCTTGGCTCTTTAGGGAAAAACCTAACAGAACTGTCCCAAAGCTCTATGTCCCAAATCCTATGTGGAAACCCCCACCGGCACCACTACCGGTGGAGGAAGAGTTCGAAAAACTGATTTCTGAAGTAGCCTCTGCTTTCCATTCCACTAGTTTCCCTAGAAGGAAGGCACTTCCAAGCCACCTCTGGTCAGCCTTGAAGTCACTAACAGAAGATAGGGACATAGTGATCAAAGCTGCTGACAAGTATTTGGGCTTGGTGGTGATCGACAGAAAAAGGTACACCCAGCTATGTTTGACTCGTCTTCACGATTCGAGTACATACCAGGCTCAAAACTGTGACATTGATGAGATTGATGCACAACTACTCCGCATCAAGGAGCGAACAGACAACTCTGGACTCCTTTCATTTCCACACTGGAATTTCTTCTTGCACAACATCTCCAACACCAGGCTACCAGTAGCGTTCTCTTGCATCATCAAAGTACACAAAACTCCACCGGTAGGCCGTCCCATCACGACCTGCCACAATTGGATCACATCCAACGTCTCTCGGTGGCTAGATGGAGAGTTACAACAACTGGTTGTCAAGCAGCCTTCCTACCTCAAAGATATCAAAAATTTGCTACTTGAGTTAGAAGAAAAGGTATTTCCACCGAAGGTGCTCCTCGCAACATACGACGTCGTTTCCCTCTATCCAAGCATTGCCCTCACCAAGGCCCTTAGCTTCATCCAACAGCTTCTCGACCAAGCTCATCATCCACGAGCACCAGCAGTCATGCAACTCCTCTCATGGGTCATGCATAACTCGTATGTTGAGTTCCAAGGTACAACTTACCATCAGGTAAAGGGCACTGCAATGGGCACACAAGTCGCCCCAGCATTTGCCATCCTATTCATGAGTTGCCTAGGTAGAGAGCTCCACCATCTCTCAAATGTCACACCATTGCTGCACAAGCATGACATTGATGATGGGCTCATCATGTGGTCGGAGAGTAGAGAGGGCCTCGACACCTTTCTCACCACCTTCAACGGCCTAGACCCAAACATCAAACTTGAGTGGAAAATGTCCTCAAGCCAGATGGAGTTTCTAGACCTACAGCTCTACAAGGGAAAGATGTTCAAGTATCATGGACGTTTTGATATGGCAACATATCAATAATCCATGAACAGATACCTTTACCTCCCCTTTAGTAGTTAACACCCTCGGAGCCGCCTTCGAGCTTTCATCCTTGCTCAGCTATGACGCTACCTCCTTCGAACTACCTCAGCTGAGGAGTTCATCGAGATCAAGAAATCTTTTCTATCTCGACTAAGGAGTCGTGGCTACCCCGAATACTTTCTACATCCTCTCTTCTCACAGGTCCAACATTCTCATCGAGTGGAGAGGATTCGAGCACTCGCTCATGCATCCTCCACTATTCCTGCTCCAACCACAGGCAGGCCCCTGGTGATGAAAACCACTTTGAACCCACGTTCAAATGGTCTTCACCTTGGAAATTTTCTCAAACGTCTTTCAGGATGGTTGAGAAGATTTAACCCTCGGGTTATTCTGGCATGGAGACTACCCAGAAAATTGAGATCCTACCTAGTGTCCTCCAGGCTAGAAAATTAGCATGGTGGTCACCCTCTGCTAGCAAGTCAACCTCTCCTTTGACGATCTGTTAGTGAGACAAGTACATCTTGTCCATCTGCATGTCATTTTCTCCATGGAAACAGAGAAAGGCCACCTGGCCGAAACGCGTACACATAAGAGTTTTCTGAATTTTTCAGAAATTTCTCTCAGATCGTTTATCTTTTCCCCTCTCTTTGCCATCACCAGTCTTGCAGCACTGAGATGCCCACCCCGACATCGAGCTTGCTTCCTACTTGTGCCCTAGTTGCGTCCTAGTTGCGCCCTAATTGCGCCTCAATTGGATACTAGCAACGCCCTAGTTGCACCCTAGTTGCGTCCTAGTTGCGCCCTACTTGTGCCCTACTTGCGCCCTACTTGCGCCCTAGTTGCACCCTAGTTGCGCCCTAATTATACCCTACTTGCATCCTAGTTGCCCCTCAGTTGGGCACTAGCTACACCCTAGTTTTTCCCTAGTTGCACCCTAGTTTCTCCCTACTTGCGTCCTAGTTGCGCCCTATTTGTGCCCTTGTTGTGCATCAGTTGGACACCAAAAATTCCCTAGTTGCACCCTAGTTGCGTCTTAGATGCACCCTACTTGCGCCCTACTTGGGCCCTAGTTGCGCCCTAGTTACGCCCTAGTTGTGCCCCAGTTGTGCCTCTATTGGGAACTAGCTACACCCTAGTTTTTCCCTAGTTCTCCCCTAGTTGCGTCCTAGTTACGGCCTAGTTGCGCCCTAGTTGAACCCTACTTGAGTCCTACTTGCGCCCTACTTGCACCCTAGTTGTGCCCTGGTTACACCCTAGGTGCGTCTTACTTGCGCCGTACTTGCACGCTAGTTGCGCCCTAATTGCGCCCTAGTTGTTCCCTAGTTGCACCTTACTTGCACACTACTTGCACCCTACTTGCATCCTAGTTGTACCCTAGTTGCACCCTAGTTGCGCCCTACTTGTGCCCGACTTGTGCCATAGTTGCGCCCTAGTTGTGCCCTAATTTTGCCCTAATTTCGTCCTAGTTGTGCCCTAGTTGCATCCTAGTTACGCCCTAGTTGCACCCCACGTGCGCCCTACTTGCGACCTACTTGTGCCCTAGTTGTGCTCTACTTGCACCCTAGTTGCATCCAAGTTGCGTCCTAGTAGCACCCTAGTTTTGCCTCAGTTGGGCAATATCTACGCCCTAGTTGCGCCCTAGTTGGTTCCTAGTTGTGTCCCACTAATGCCGTACTTGCTTCCTAGTTGCACCCTAGTTGTACCCAAGTTGTGCCCTAGTTGCGCCCTAGTTGAACCCTAGTTGCACCCTAGTTGCGCCTCAGTTAGGCACTAGCTACGCCTTACTTGCACCCTAATTGCGTCCTCGTTGTGTCCTACCTGCGCCCTACTTGCGTCCTACTTGCGTCCTAGTTGCGCTCTAGTTGCACCCTAGTTGCACCCTAGTTGCGTCTCAGTTGGGCATTAGCTACGCCCTAGTTCTGCCCTAGTTGTGCCCTAGTTGTACCTTACTTGCACCCTACTTCTGCCCTACTTGTCTCCAAGTTTTGCCCTGGTTGCACCGTGGTTGCGTCCTACTTGCATCCTAGTTGCGCACTACTCACGCACTAGTTGCACCCTAGTTGCGCCCTAGTTGCACCCCACTTGCATCCTACTTGCGCCCTACTTACGTCCTAGTTGCACCCTAGTTGCATCCTAGTTATGCCCTACTTGCACCCTTCTTGCGTCCTAGTTTTCCCCTAGTTGCACCCTAGTTGCGTCTTACTTGCGCCCTAGTTGCACCATACTTACGCCCTAGTTGCGTCCTAGTTGCGTCTCAGTTTGACACTAGTTGTGTCCTAGTTATGACCTAGTTGTACCCTAGTTACGCCCTACGTGCATCCTACTTACGTCCTAGTTGCGCCCTACTTGTGCCCTAGTTGCGCCCGAATTGTGTCCTAGGCGCCCAAGTTATGCCTCAGTTGGGCACTGGCTACGTCTTAGTTACACCCTACTTGCGTCCTAGTTGCTGTCTTGTTGCGCCCTCCTTGTGTCCTACTTGCACCCTAGTTACGCCCTAGTTGCACCCAAGTTGGGAATCACTTGCACCCTAATTGCGTTTGAGTTGCGCCCTAGTTGCACCCTACTTACATCCTACTTCTTCCCTACTTGCAACCTACTTGCACTCTACTTGTGCCCTAGTTGCGCCCTAGTTGTACCTTGTTGTCCCCTAGTTGCGTCCTAGTTACGCACTATTTGCGCCCTAGTTGCATCCTAGTTGCACCCTACTTGCACATTAGTTGTGCCCTACTTGCTCCCTAGTTATGCCCTTGTTTCGCCCTACATGCAGCATGCTCTCGTCCTAGTTGCGTCCTAGTTGCGCCTTAGTTGGACACTAGCTACACCCTGGTTGCGACCTAGTTACGCCCTAGTTGCGCGCTACGTACACCCTAAGTGCACCCTAATTGCGCCCTACTTGTGTCCTAGTTGCGCCCAACTTGCGCCCTAGTTGCACCCTAGTTGAGCCTCAGTTGGGCACTAGCTGCATCCTAGTTGTACCCTACTTGCACCCTAGTTGCACCATAGTTGTGCCCTATTTACGTCCTACTTGCGCCCTAGTTGTACCCTAGATGCGTCCTAGTTGTGCCCTAATTGCACCCTAGTTGCTCCCTACTTGCGTCCTAGTTGCGCCCTTGTTAAGCCCTAGTTGCGCCCTCCTTCCACCCTAGTTCTGTCGTAATTGTGCCCTTTTTGTGCCCTAGTTACGTCCTACTTCAGTCCTACTTGCACCCTAGTTGTGTTCTAGTTGTGCCCTAGTTGCACCCTAGTTGCGCCCTACTTGCGTCCTACTTGCGCCTTACTTGGGCCCTACTTGCGCTGTACTTACGTCCTACTTGTGCACTAGTTACGCCCTACTTACATCCTAGTTGTGCCCTAGTTGTGTCCTAGTTGCTTCCTGGTTGCGTCCTAAGTTGCGCCTCAGTTGGGCACTAGCTACGCCCGAGTTGTGTCTTGGTTTCGCCCTAGTTGCGCCCTACTTATGCCCTACTTGCACCCTAGTTGCGTCCAAGTTGCGCCCTAGTTGCGTCCTACTTGCGCACGAGTTGCACCCTAGTTGCAACCTGAGTTGGACACTAGCTACGTCCTAGTTGCACCCTAGTTGCGTCCTAGTTGTTCCCTAGTTGTGCCCTAGATGTGCCCTACTTGCACCCTAGTTGTACCCTACTTGCGTCCTAGTTGCGTCCTACTTGCGTCCTAGTTGCGCCTTAGTTGTGTTAGTCACTAGCTACGCCCTAGTTCCGCCCTAGTGGCGCCCTACTTGCGTCCTAGTTGTGCCCTAGTTGCGCCCTAGTTGCGCCCTAGTTCCACCCTACTTGCACCCTACTTGTTCCTAGTTGTACCCTAGTTACATCCTACTTGCGCCGTAGTTGTGCCCTAGTTGCGTCCTACTCGTACCCTACTTGCGCCCTACTTGTGCCCTACTTGTGCCCTACTTGCGCTGGAGTTGCACTCTACTTGCACCCTGTTTATACCCTAGTTGTGCCTTATTTACACCCTAGTTGCACGCTAGTTGCATCCTACTTGCATCCTAGGTACGCCCTACTTGCATCCTACTTGCGCCGTACTTGCGTCCTAGTTTCGTCATAGTTGCGCCCTAGTTGCACCCTTCTTGCAGCCTACTTGCCCCCTACTTGTGTCCTACTTGCACCCTAGTTCTTCCCTACTTTCGCCCTGGTTGCGCCCTAGTGTGCCATAGTTGTGTCCTAGTTGCACCTAAGCTGGGCACTAGCTACGCCCTAGTTGCACCCTAGTTGCTCCCTACTTCCACCCTGCTTGCATCCTACTTGCAACCTAGTTACGACCTAGTTGCACCCTAGTTGTACCCTAGTTGCGCCCTAATTGCACCCTACTTGCATCCTTCTTGCATCGTAGTTGCACCCTAGTTACGCCCTAGTTGGGCCCTACTTGCTCCCTACTTGTGTCCTAGTTTCGCCCTACGTGTGCCCTAGTTGCGTCCTACTTGCGCCCTACTTGCACCCTACTTACACCCCAGTTGCGCCGAACTTGTATCGTAATTGCAATCTACTTGCGTCCTACATGTGCCCTACTCGCGCCCTACTTGCGCCATAGTTACACCCTAGTTGCACCCCAGTTACGTCCTACTTGTGCCCTACTTGCACCCTATTTACGTCTTAACTGTCCCCTACTTGCGTCTTAGTTGCACCCTAGTTGTACCCTACTTATGCCCTAGTTACGTCCTAGTTGCGCCCTAGTTCCATCCTACTTGCACCCTACTTGCGTCCTACTACCGTCCTAGTTGCACTCTACTTCCGCCCTAGTTGCGCCTTAATTGTGCCCTACTTGGGCCCTATGTATGCCTCAGTTGGGCACTAGCTACGCCCTAGTTGCACCCTAGTTGCACCCTGGTTGTGCCCTACATGCACCCTACTTGCACCTTACTTGCGTCCTAATTGTGCCCTAGTTGCACCCTAGTGGCACCCTAGTTGTGCCCTAGTTGCGCCTCAGTTGGGCACTAGCTACGCCCAAGTGGTGCCCTAGTTGCACCCTTGTTTGGCCTGACTTGTGCCCAACTTTTGCCCTATTTGGACCCTTGTTGCGCCCTAGTTGCACACTAATTGCACCCTAGTTACACCTCAGTTGGACACTAGCAACGCCCTACTTGTGCCCTTGTTCCGTCCTACTTGCACCCTCGTTGCGCCCCACTTGCGCCCTAGTTGCGCCCTATTTGCACCCTACTTCCGTCCTAGTAGCACCCTAGTTTCGCCTTACTTGCAACCTACTTGTGCCCTACTTGCAACCTAATTGCGCCGTATTTGGACCCTAGTTGCGTCCTACTTGCACCCTAGTTGTGTCCTACTTGCGCCCTAGTGCTGTAGTTGCATCCTAGTTGCTTCCTATGTGCGCCCTACGTGGTCCTAGTTGCGCCCTATTTGCACCCTAGTTGCTTCCTTCTTGCACCCTACGTGCGCCCTACTTGTGCACTAGTTGCGTTTTACTTGCGTCCTAGTTACGCCCTAGTTGCGCCCCAATTGTGCCCTAGTTGCACCCTAGTTGCACCGCAGTTGGACATTGGATACGCCCTTAGTTTCGCCCTACTTGCGCCCTTGTTCTTCCCTACTTACACCCTACTTGTCCCCTAGTTGCGCCCTTCTTGCATCCTAGTTGTCCCCTAGTTCTGCACAAGTTGCGCCCTGGCCGCGCCTCAGTTAGGCACTAGCTACGCCCTAGTTGCACCCTAGATACGCCCTAGTAGCACACTATTTGCGTCCTACTTGCATCCTCCTTGCGCACTAGTTGCGCCCTACTTGCGCCCTAGTTCCGCCCTTCTTGCATCCTAGTTGCGTCTCAGTTTGGCACTAGCTACGCCCTAGTTGCACCCTAGTTCTTTCCTAGTTACGTCCTAGTTGTGTCCTAGTTGCACCCTAGTTGTGCCCTAGTTGCACCCTAGTTGTGCCCTGATTGTGCCCTAGTTGCGCCCTAGTTGTACCCTACTTGCACCCTACTTGCACCCTAGATGCTCCCTAGTTTCACCCAAGTTACGCCCTACTTGCACCCTACTTGCGCCCTAGTTGCACCCTAGTTCCGCCATTGTTGCGTCCTAGCTGTGTCCTAGTTGCGCTTTAGTTGGGCACTAGCAATGCCCTAATTGCGCCCTAGATGTGCCCTAGTTGCGCCCTACTTGCACCCTAGTTGTGCCCTACTTGCAACCTAGTTACGCCCTAGTTGCACCCTAGTTGCACCCATGTTGCGCCTAGTTCCACCCTACTTGCATCCTACCTGTGCCCTAGTTGCGCCCTAGTTGCACCTTAGTTGCGTCCTCCTTCCACCCTACTTGTACCCTATTTGCACCCTAGTTGTGCCCTAGTTGCGCCCTACTTGTGACCTACTTGTGCCCTAGTTGCGCCCAACTTATGCCCCAGTTGTACCCTAGTTGCACCCTAGTCGCTCCCTACTTGCATCCAACTTCCGCCCTACTTGCGCCCTGGTTGCACTCTAGTTGTACCCTAGTTGTATCCTATTTGCACCCTATTTGCACCCTAGTTGTGCCCTAGTTGACCCTAGTTGCATCCTACTTGCATCATACTAGTGTCCTGGGTGTGCCCTACTTGCGCCCTTCTAGTGCCCTAGTTGCGCCCTAGTTGCGTCTTACTGGCGCCCTACTTGCGTCCTACTTGCATCTTAGTTGCGCCGTAATAGGACCCCAGTTACGAGCTACTTGCACCCTATTTGCACCCTACTTGCGGTTTAGTTTTACCCTAGTTGCATCCTTGTTACGATTTACTTACGCCCTACTTGCGCCCTAGTTCCAACGTACTTGCACCCTAGTTACGCCCTACTTGCCTCCTACTTGCACCCTACTTGCATCCTACTTATGCACTAGTTGCGTCCTACTTGCCTCCTAGTTTTACTCTAGCTGCGTCCCAATTGAGCCCTAGTTGCGTCCTAGTTGTGCCCTAGTTGCGCCTCAGTTGGGCACTACCTAGGTCCTAGTTGTGCACAAGATGCACCTTAGTTGCGCCCTAATTGCCCCCTACTTGCACCCCACTTGCATCCTAGTTGCGCCCTACTTGCGGCCTAGTTGCGCCCTAGTTGCGCACGAGTTGCGCCCTACTTGCACCTTAGTTGTACACTAGTTACGTCCTAGTTTCGCCCTAGTTGCACCCTAGTAGCGGCCTAGTTCCCCCTACTTACGCCCTACTTGTGCCATACTTGTGCCCTAGTTGCGTCCTCGTTCTGTCCTACTTGCATCTCTGATCGACACTAGCTACATCCTAGTTGTGCCCTAGTTCCGCCCTAGCTGTGCCTTAGTTGTATCCGACTTGCGCCCTCTTTGTACCCTAGTTGCGCCCTAGTTGTGCCCTACATGTGTCCTAGTTGCGCCCTAGTTGCCCCTAGTTGTTTCCTAGTTGCGCCTAATTGCACCCTACTTGCACCCTACTTGCCCCCTAGTTGCACCCTAGTTGCACCATATTTGCGCCTTACTTGCGTCCTACTTGCGCCCTACTTGCGTCCTACCTGCGCCCTACTTGCGCCCTACTTATGCCCTAGTTGTGTCCTACTTGCGTCCTACTTGCATCTTGTTTGCGCCCTAGTTGCATCCTAATTGCACCCTACTTGCATCCTACTTGCGTCCTACTTGCACCCAAGTTGCTCCCTAGTTGCACCCTAGTTGGCCCTAGTTGCGTCCTAGTTGCGCCCTATTTGCGCCCTATTCGTGTCCTACTTGCACCCTACTTACGTCCTAGATGTGCCCTAGTTGTGCCCTACTTGCGCCCTACTTGTACCCTACTTGCACCCTACTTGTGCCCTAGTTGTGCCCTAGTTGTTCCCTACTTGCACCCTACTTGTGCCCTCCTTGTGCCCTACTTGTACCCTAGTTGCACCCTAGTTGTGCCCTAGTTGCACCCTACTTGCGTCCTACTTTCACCCTACTTACCCCTTAGTTGCGCCCTACTTGCGTCCTAGTTGGGCCCTAGTTGCGCCCTAGGTGCGCCTCAGTTGGGTACGAGCTATGCCCTAGTTGCGTCCTACTTGCGCCCTAGTTGCGCCCTAGTTGCAACCTACTTGCGTCCTACTTGCGCCCTACTTGCGCCCTACTTGCGCCCTTGTTACGCCCTTCTTGCACCCTAGTTCCGTCCTAGTTGCGGCCAAGTTGCGCCTCAATCCGGCAAAAGCTACGCCCAAGTTGCACCCTAGATGCGCCCTAGTTATGCCTTAGTTGCACCCTACTTGTGTCCTACTTGCACCCTTGTTGCGTCCTAGTTGCGCTCTAGTTGCGCCCTAGGTGTGCCTAAGTTAAGCAATAGCTACTCCCTGGTTGCGACCTAGTTGTGTCCTAAGTGCGCCCTACTTGAGCCCTACTTGCGTCCTAGTTGCGCCCTAGTTGGACCCTAGTTCTGTCCTACTTGCGTCCTACTTGCATCCTACTTGCGCCCTACTTGTGCCCTAATTGTGCCCTAGTTGCGCCGTACGTGCGCCCTACTTGCGCCCTAGTTGTGCCCTTCTTGCACCCTAGTTGCGCCCTACTTTTTTCTACTTGCACCCTACTTCTACCCTACTTGTGTCCTACTTACACACTAACAGTGTCCGACTTGCGCCCTAGTTGCGCCCTAGTTGCGTCCTAGTTGCGTCCTCGTTGCGCCCTAGTTGCGCCTCAGTTGGGCACTACCTACATCCTAGTTGTGTCCTAGTTACGCCCTTGTTGTCCCCTACTTGCGATCTACTAGCGCCCTACTTCCGCCCTACATGAGTCCTAGTTGCGCTCTAGTTGCACACGAGTTGTGCCCTAGTTGCACCTGAGTTGGGCACTAGCTACCTCCTTGTTGCGCCCTAGATGCTCCCTAGTTGCACCCTAGTTCTGCCCTACTTGAGTCCTACTTGCGCCCTACTTGCGCCCTTGTTGCACATTAGTTACACCCTAGTTGCGTCTTAGTTGGGCATTAGCTACACCCCAGTTGCGCCCTAGTTCCCCCCAAGTTGTGCCCTAGTTGTGCCCTAGTTCCACCCTAGTTGTGCCCTAGTTGCGTCCTAGTTGTGCCCTACTTGCGCCCTAGTTGCGCCCTAGTTGCGCCCTAGTTGTGCCCTACTTGCGCCCTACTTGCGCCCTAGTTGCACCCTCGTTGCGCCCTAGTTGCGCCCTATTCGCATCCTATGTGCACCCTACCTGCGCCCTACTTGCGCCCTAATTGCGCCCTAGTTGAGTCCTAGTTGGCCCCACTTGTGCCCTACTTGCACCCTACTTGCATCCTACCTGTGTCCTACTTGTGTCCTTCTTGCGCCCTAGTTGTACCGTAGTTGCTCCGTACTTGTGCCCTACTTGTAGCCTAGTTGCGCCCTACTTGCACTCTGGTTGCACCCTTGTTGCACACTAGTTGCGTCCTACTTGCGCCCTACTTGTTCCCTTGTTGCGCCTTAGTCGTGTTCTAGTTACGCCCTACTTGCGTCCTACTTGCATGCTACTTGCGCCCAAGTTGCACCCTAGTTGCAGCCTAGTTGTGTCCTACTTGTGCCCTACTTCCATGCTACTTGCGCCCTACTTGTGCCCTAATTGCACTCTACTTTCGCCCTTGTTGCATCCTAGTTGCGCCTTAGTTGCGTCGTAGTTGTGCCTCAGTTGGGCACAAGCCACGCCCTAGTTGCGCCCTAGTTGTTCCTTAGTTGCGCTTTACTTGCGTCCTACTTGCGTCCTCCTTGTACCCTAATTGCGCCCTAGATGCGCCCTAGTCACGCCCTAGTTGCGCCCCAGTTGTGTCTCACTTGGGCACTTGCTACGTCCTAGTTGCGCCCTAGTTCCACCCTAGTTGCGCCCTAGTTGTGCCCTTGTTGCGCCCGATTTACGCCCTTGTTGCGATCTAGTTGCACCCTACATGTCTCCTAGTTGTGCCCTAGTTGCATCCTTCTTACTCCCTACTTGCGCCCTGGATGCGCCTTAGTTGCATCCTAGTTGCACCCTACTTGCGTCCTTCTTGCGCCCTAGTTGTGTCATTGTTGCACCCTAGTTGCACCCTTTATGCGTCCTATTTGCGCCCTACTTGCGTCCTACTTGTGTCCTCGTTGCGACCTACTTTCGTCTTAGTTGCACCCTAGTTACGTCCTAGTTGCGCCCTAGTTGCCTCTCAGTTGGGCACTAGCTATGCCCCAGTTGGACCCTAGTTGTACCCTAGTTGCACTCTACTTGCGCCCTACTTGCGCCCTTATTTCACCCTAGTTGCACCCTAGTTGCGCCCTTGTTGCTTCCTAGTTACACCTAATTGTCTCCTACTTACGCCCTACTTGTGCACTAGTTTCACCCTAGTTGTACCTTAGTTGCGCCCTGCTTGAGTCCTACTTGCTTCCTACTTGCTTCCTACTTGCGCCCTAGTTGCTCCCTACTTGTACCTTAGTTGCGCCCCGCTTGTGTCCTACTTGCCCCCTACTTGCGCCCTAGTTGCGCCCTATTTGCATCTTACTTGTGTCCTATTTGTGCCCTAGTTGCGCCTTAGTTGCACCCTAGTTGCACCCTTGTTGTGTCCTACTTGCGTCCTACTTGCGCCTTACCTGTGTCCTACTGGAGCCCTTGTAGTGCCCTAGTTGCGCCCTACTTACATCCTACTTGTGTCCTGCTTGCACCTAAGTTGCACCCTAGTTGCTCCATCGTCGGCCCTAGTTGCGCCCTAGTTGCGCCCTAGAGTGCCCTTCTTGCAGCCTAGTTGTGTCCTACTTGCACCCTACTTGCGTCCTAGTTGCACCCTAGTTGCATCCTAGGTGCGTCTTACTTGCGCCCTACTTGTACCCTACTTGCACACTAGTTGCGCCCTAGTTTTGCCCTATTTATGCCCTACTTACGCCCTATTTGCGCCCTACTTGTGCCCTAGGTGCACCCTAGTTATGCCCTAGTTGCACCCTACTTGCGCCCTACTTGCACCCTACTTGCACCCTAGTTGTACCTTACTTGCACCCTAGTTGCACCCTCATTGCGGCCTAGGTGCGCCTCAGTTGGACACAAGCTACAACCTAGTTGCGCCCTAGTTGTGCCCTAATTGCAACCCACTTGCGCCCTTCTTGGGCACTAGTTATGCCCTTCTTGCGCCCTACTTGTACCGTTGTTGTACCCTAGTTGCGCTCTAGTTGCGCCCTAGTTGTGCCTGAGTTGGGCACTAGCTATGCCTTAGTTGTGCCCTAGTTGCACCCTAGTTGCGCCCAACTTGCGCCCTAGTTACGCCGTAGTTGTGCCCTAGTCGCGCCCTACTTGTGCCCTACTTGCGTCCTAGTTGCCCCCTAGTTGGGCCCTAGTTGTGCCCTACTTGTCTCCTACTTGCACCCTACTTGCGTCCTAGTTGTGCCCTAGTTGTGCGCTAGTTGCACCCTTCTTGCACTCTACTTGCGCCCTAGTTGTGCCTTAGTTGCACCCTAGTTGCACTCTTATTTCTTCCCACTTGCACCCTATTTGTACCCTACTTGTGCCTCACTTGCGCACTAGTTGTGTCCGACTAGCGCTGTGGTTGCGCCCTAGTTGCATCCTAATTGCACCCTAGTTGTGCCCTAGTTGCGCCTTAATTGGGAACTAGTTACGTCCTAGTTGAGCCCTAGTTGTGCCCTAGTTCTGCCCTAGTTGTCCCGTACTTGCGATCTACTTGCGCCCTAGTCTCGCTCTACTTGTGTCCTAGTTGCGCCCTAGTTGCGCACGAGTTGCGCCCTAGTTGCACCTCAGTTGGGAACTAGCTACGTCCTAGCTGTGCCCTAGATGCGCCCTAGTTGCGCTTACATGCGTCCTATTTACGCCCTTTTTACGCCTTAGTTGCACATTAGTTGTGCCCTAGTTGCGTCTTAGTTGTGCATTAGCTACACCCTCGTTCCTCCCTAGTTCCCCCAAGTTGTGCCCTAGTTGCGCCCTAATTGCACCGTAGTTGCACCCTAGTTGCGCCCTAGTTGTGCCCTACTTATGTCCTAGTTGCGGCCTAGTTGTGCCCTAGTTGTACCCTACTTGCGTCCTAGTTGCGCCCTTGTGGCGCTCTAGTTGCCACCTAGTTGCATCCTATGTGCACCCTACTTGCGCCCTACTTGTGTTCTAGTTATGCCCTAGTTGCGCCCCACTTCCACCCTACTTTCGCCGTACTTGCACCCTCCTTGTGCCCTAGTTGTATTATAGTTGCGCCCTACTTGCATCCTACTTGCACCCTAGTTGTACCCTACTTGCACCCTAGTTATGCCCGAGTTGCACCCTAGTTGCGCCTACTTGCGCCCTAGTCGCGCCCTACTTTCGCCCTACTTGTGCCCTAGTTGCGCCTTAGTTGCTTTCTAGTTGTGCATCACTTGCGTCCTACTTTTGTGCTACTTGTGCCCTAGTTGCACCCTAGTTGCGGCCTAGTTGCGCCCTACTTGCGCCCTATTTGCATCCTACGTGTGCCCTACTTGCACCCTAATTGCACCCTACTTTCGCCCTTGTTGCACCCTAGTTACGCCATAGTTGCGCCTCAGTTGGGCACTAGCTACGCCCTAGTTGCGCCCTAGTTGTACCTTAGTTGCGCCGTACTTGCGCCCTACTTGTGCCCTACTTGCGCCCTTGTTGCGCCCTACTTGCGCCTTTCTTGCGCCCTAGTTGCACCCTAGTTACGCCCTAGTTGCGCCCTAGTTGTGCCCTACTTGCGCCATACTTGCGCCCTAGTTGTGTCCTAGTTGCGCCCTCGTTGAGCCCTAGATGTGCCCTATTTGCGTTCTGCTTGCGCCCTACTTGTGCCCTAGTTGAGCTCTATTTGCGCCTTACTTGCACCATAGGTACGCAAGTAGGGCGCAACTACTACTACTACTACTACTACTACTACTACTACTACTACTACTACTACTACTACTACTACTACTACTACTACTACTACTACTACTACTACCACTACTTCTACAAGTACTTCTACTACTGCTACTACTACTACTACTACTACTACTACTACTACTACTACTACTACTACTACTACTACTACTACTACTACTACTACTACTACTACTACTACTACTAATGCATTTGGTTTTAGGGCCAAGGATTTGAGGTGAAGGATTACAAATTCCTTGAATTTTCGGAGAAGCAGGTTTTTCTAGTGAGTGCATAGGAACGAATATAGAAGTATGGAGATTATTGAATGTTGGGTGTGATACATGAGCACTTGAATAGGGAAAAATAAGGGGAAGGGTTTGTGATTTTCTTATGGGAGGCCTCTTGGGGATCGGAACGGTTAATTGAGAAGCACATGGTCTTTGAATAGACTTGAGATCAAGGTTTGACTTTGGTGAAAAGGTTGTTGGAGGTAACAAAGCACTAGATAAAAGTGAGGGGGGGGGGGGGGAGGAATGAGGGAGATTGGGATAGGTTCTTGATGTAATCAATGAGTGCCCAATCTCACATGCATTGCACATATTGAGTGCATAATACATCAACTATGCCTATTCTGGAATTATCATGCTTGATTTTTCTCGTTTTTGGCACTTTATGTCAATAAAATGACCAGAAAATATCTTTAAAATATATCTTTTCACTAATCGTGTTTGTTTTCCACATTTGAGGCAATAGTACTTCATCGCACACACGGCTGGCGAGACAGAAAAATGAATGATCCTAAGTTTATTTCATTTAAAATGAGAAGGAAATTCGAATGAAATCAGAGTTGAATGCAAACGTTTCCAAACGATGGAGAATAGCACCAACTATTTCTAACTGAATCGGGTTTGTGCAAATAGACGAAAGTTTTGCAGCAAGCAAAGCGGAAGGCCGGCTCTACTCTTTTTGTAAATCCTTTTGCTGGCTTTCGTGGGAGTGCGATCCCAAAAGTGGAGGCCGAGGTTGCAAGTCGTGGCAGGATGCCGACGTGGCCTGCGTTCTCAATGTCGATTGTTCCACTGACCTAGAGCCGTCCTGAATCTGTGACCGAACCTCATGCCGTTATTGGACTTCAACAGGAGTTCCCCGTTGGCGCAGGACGTCCGATTTGGCAGCTCATATTTCACCGACCATCTGCTGGTCGTGTCCTTGTGGTTGTGGAAGGTTTTCGAAGTGTTTGTGGTTTCGCCTTCTCCCGCGGACATTTTTAACAGAAAGTTGAACAGAACGACGGCGTTGCACTAGAGTAGCATGAGACCAAAAAAAGTCATGCCCACCGCTTTCTTTGCCTATCACAAAACCGACTGCCGCCTCCCGAACCGTCACACGCTCAGCGATAGCTTCATGAAAAGTACAAACCTTTTCCTCCCTGATGCAGCGAGAGACTTGTGAGCGGAACGGTATCCCAAATCGAGACAAAGGCAGAGTGAGCAATTCTGGGGACAGGTCTTGTGTCTTCGGCACTCCCACGAGTTGAAGGTTGTCAAGTTGGTGTCGTTCCTCAACGCCAGCGCGTGGGTTTCGTCTCGTGCTCTGCCGTCTGTGGGAGCTCACCGGCAGTCTCAATCCTCGGCAACTTCGCGGATTCCCACGCACGTCGCCCTTACGCGACCACAGCCATGGGTTCCCACACATTTGCCGCGGTCGGCGGCGCCCTCAGCGTCTCGAATTCTGTCTCATCGTCCTTCGCGTCACCTTCATCATTGCTCAGCCCTGCCTCCGCCTCCGCCTCATCCTCATCCAGCCCCCTGTCCTTCCCCTCCTCCCTCTCCTCCTCCTCCGCCTACAGCGCCAGCCATGCCGCATTCGGCGGTCGCAGCGCGGACGCAGGCAGACGTGGCCGCACGTTCGTCACCGGCGAGCCCTCCCGAAGGTCTTCGCGCAGCGTGACGTCAGCTGCTCTTGGCGGGATGCTGGGGGGGCTCTTCAAAGGCGCGGGCAATGCGGAGAAGACGCGGCAGATATACATCGAGCGCGTGAAACAAGTGCGTGTGGTGATCAACATCTCTTAAAATTGTCATGCGACGCGGTAGATGTACGTGGAGCCCGTGGGACACGTGCGTGTGGGGATGAGATTCCCCCAGATGTCCCTGTCTCTGTCTCCCATGCGGTTTTGCAAGAAGGAAGGAAAACCAGTACCGAAAGTGAGAGAAAAGGAATGAAATGGGCATGGACAGAGCATGGTAGGTGGGTATGCGGAGCCTGTCTGAAAATGGCGGACCTAGTCCTTGACATGTCGCATGGCATGAGTGTGAGTGTAACGACTGTCGCAAATGACGACGTGGGACCAAGACGAGACAGACTGTGCTGGAATGGCCTTGCTCTGGCGCCAGCACAGGCAGTATCGTGCCATGGCCTACGTGAATGGTCTTCATGCATGGGTGCATGCATGCATGCATAGCTCAAAGCATGGCTGTGCTGCAAGGGGTGCACTGAAGTGAATGGCGTCACAAGCTGCAGGAGGACCACTTAGAATGTGGACCACCTGGAGGAGCTGGAAGCGAGCCCAGCAGGAGAGCAGACGCATGGACGGCTGTGGTTTTTGGGAACATAGTCAACCAATGGTGGTGCCTCGAGTTTCGTTCCACAAATCTGCCAGTCGAAGCGCCACAAGTAGTCTCAGACGGACGGGCTGTCTCTTGTGGTCGGGGATAGAAACGGAGGCATCCCTTTGCGTGCCGCGAAGGGATGCTGTTCGGCTCGCAGGGAGGTTTGGGTTCGGCAGGTGTCAGGAGCTGGCAGCGTGGCAATGCATGGTCTCTCACAAAGGCTTACGAGCATGGCATCTGGAGCATGAGTCTGGTGCGTATGTGTAGTTCAAAGTGTTGACAGGAAGCTGATTGCTCGGTAGACTTCCATACCCTAGGTCGGATAGGTTTGTGCCCGGAGGAGCACTGGCAGCAGTTGTGGCAGCAGGAGTAGCACCGGCAGGAGGAGGAGGAGGAGGAG
>SZWC01007172.1:103513-116393 GCA_023375785.1 Penium margaritaceum | reverse complement strand
CCGCACACCCACCGCACCCCACACCACACCCCACACCGCACCCCCCATCGCACCCCACACCGCACCCCCCACCGCACCACACCGCACCGCACCGCACCGCACCGCACCGCACCGCACGGCACCGCACCGCACCGCACGGCACCGCACCGCACCGCATGGCACCGCACGGCACTGCACCGCACCGCACCGCACCGTACCGCACGGCACAGCACCGCACTGCAGCGCCGTGGTGCGGCGCGGCGCGGCGCGGCGCGGCGCACCGGGGCGCGGCGCGGCGCGGCGCGGCACACCGGGGTGCGGTGCGGCGCGGCGCGGCGCATCAGGGCGCGGCGCGACGCGGCACAGCGGAGCGCGACGCACCGGGGCGCGGCGCGGTGCGGCGCAGCGGAGCGCGGCGCGGCGCGGCACGGCGCGGCACAGCGGAGCGCGGCGCAGCGCAGCGCACCTCACCGCAGCGCAGCGCACCTCATCGCAGCGCAGCGCACCTCACCGCAGCGCAACGTAGTGCACCTCAACGCAGCGTAGCGTAGTGCACCTCAGCGAAGCGCAGCGCACCACACCGTAGCACAACGTACCACAGCGCACTATAGCGCACCTCACCGCAGCGCAACGTAGAGCACCGCAGTGCAGCGTAGCGCATCGCACCGCACCGCACCGCAGCGCAGCGCACCTCACCGCAGCGCAACGTAGAGCACCGCAGTGCAGCGTAGCGCATCGCAGCACACCGCACCGCAGCATAGCGCAGCGCACCCGAGCGCACCGCACCGCACCGCAATGCAGCACATCCCAGCACACCGCACCGCACTGCACCGCACCGCAGCGCAGCGCACTGCAACGCACCGCAGCGCACTGCAGCACAGCGCACCGTAGCGCACCGCACCGCACGGCATCGCAGCGTAGCGCATCGTACCGCACCGCACCGCAGCGCAGCGTACTGCAGCACACTGCACTGCACCGCACCGTAGCGCAACGCAGTGCACCGCAACACACCCCACCGCACCGCTCCGCTCCGCACCGCACCGCACCGCACCACACCGCACCGCACCGCACCGCTCCGCTGCGCACTGCACCGCACCGCACCGCACCGCACCGCATCGCAGCGCACCACAAGATCTGTTTGTTAGTGAGTCAATGAGGAAGTGAGGAAGTGAGTGAGTGGGTGAATGAGTTAGACAAAAATAAAACTCTACCAATCTCAAGCATTGAGTACTCCATTCATACATGGACTCTTGGCCAATGGTTTCTGGGTCCTTTAAAAAATCATGTCTTTTTTTGTCACGTGTCATTGTACTTCAAAACTCAAGCCGTCATATCCTGGGCGACTCATATTATTGGAGCCACCAACCCACAACCATTACTTAGTTTCCCTCACCCTCTGTGCATGCTTCTCCTCCTATCCACCCATTTTTTGAATAAATTTTTATCGCTTCCACGTGCTTTTTTTTTTTCCTTTTGGTGCTGTGTACCTGCACTGGCAGACATAATAGAAAATTTAGAGTACATGATTTAATGACATGCAATTATGATGTAAACCATTGTTGATGGAGCATATTCATGAAAGGAAGAGTTTCATTGTATCAATACATACATTACAAAGTGGTAGACATCCTTTGTTCTTCTCCTGTTGGCATTGTGGTCCTTCACGCATTAGTATCCGTAGTTTGGTCATGAAGCGGTTGAAGGCGCCTTCGTATCGAAGAGTGGTTTACCATACTAGGCGTACCAATGTATAATAACACACTTTCTATAATATAATTTATAATGGTTTATGGTCCTAGAGTTGTTCGATGTGTACCTTAGTGTCTATGATGGTGTTGGTGAAGATCTAGCTTTTTCCGGAGGAAGTTGTGGACTGACTCTGGGCCAAAGGTGAAATTGTCAACTTCTTTTATTGCACAATATAACAAGGAATGATTGTGAAATATACTACATGATTTGAAGCAATGACTCATGTATTCCTGCTCACGTAAAGTAGAGGCGTATTCATGCGAGGATGGATCGCTTATAGTCCTGTGTATGCAGTTGTATCATTCTTGGGTATAGGTAGCTAGGATGTAGTGTACAAATGCAATAAAATACAAAGATATGTGTTGCACGATTGTTAAACGGTATTCAAACCTAATTATTTACTTCAATATTCATGATTGAGTGGACTTTGAAGAGTAGTTCATCGCCATTACTTGTAACATAAAGCTGCAAAAGTATCACATATATACACACATGAGTGTTTTTCAATATGACATCCACTACATTCAAAATTAATCCATACTCACAATGACGTTCATCTCCATATTGTGAAAGCGGTTCCTGACTCTTTCAAAAAACGGAATCCGTTGTTCAGGCGTCATGCTCATAACTTCTTCTAGTGTAATACCTTGAAGGAATTCTTGTACAAGATGCTCTTGTTGCACCATGACGTCCTGTGTTTCTTTTGCTGCAACAAAATTCAAGAAAAGACATTGGCCTTTTACAATCAGAAGCAATATGATAAATATACAAAAGAAAACATATTCTTAGTGGAAAATATTCAGACATAA
The DNA here is from genome assembly GCA_023375785.1 of Penium margaritaceum. NCBI lineage: Eukaryota > Viridiplantae > Streptophyta > Zygnematophyceae > Desmidiales > Peniaceae > Penium > Penium margaritaceum. Next base: position 113,856 of record SZWC01007172.1, on the reverse strand, counting down.
ATCTATTGACATACGTACCTTCTTCAATGAGCTTTGGATGCGATTATCAAGAATGGTTATTCTGCATAATTTTCAAAATATCATAAAATGCAAGGAGTTAACAAGAGTGTATTTTGGTGAAAACTAATACTTATGCGTGCATGTGCATATGTATGTCATGAAGCTTACAAAAGTGTAAAGGAGGACATCAATGAAAGAAAGTGTTCGGAGATACATACCTTTCCGGGTTTTGTAAGCCGCCCCTCATTGGAAGATACGTTACTCATTACAACAACCTTATCATTATCCATAAATTCTTGAAGACCTGATGCATGATGGTCCCATGTAGTTCCCATGAGCATTTTGGAGTCACCATAAATGACAATCTTGTACCTCTTTTTCAGGTTGGAACCGGTTGTAGCACTTCGTTCTGTTCATGACATCCAAAGCTAAACCAAGCTACAACAAAACCAACATATCAACCAATTGTCAACCATTGTTCTATGCCATTGTACATCCAAGAGGACACATATTCTTAGTGGAAAATGTTCAGACATAAATCTATTGACATACGTACCTTCTTCAATGAGTTTTGGATGCGATTATCAAGAATGGTTATTCTGCACAATTTTCAAAATGTCATACAATTCAAGGAGTTAACAAGACTGTGTTTTGGTAAAAACTAATGCTTTTGTGCGTATGTGCATATGTATTTCATGAAGCTTACAAAAGCGTAAAGGAGGACATCAATGAAAGAAAGTGTTTGGAGATACATACCTTTCGGGTTTTGTAAGCCGCCCCTCATTGTAAGATACGTTACTCATTACAACAACCTTATTATTATCCATAAATTCTTGAAGACCTGATGCATGATGGTCCCATGTAGTTCCCATGAGCATTTTGGAGTCACCATAAATGACAACCTTGTACCTCTTTTTCAGGTTGGAACCGGTTGTAGCACTTCGTTATGTTCATGATATCCAAAGCTAAACCAAGCTGTAACAAAACCAACATATCAACCAATTGTCAACTATTGTTCTATGCCATTGTACATCCAACAATATAAGGTATGAACGTACCTTGTAGTCTGCTGGAAGGATCAAACGTCCCAAATACAATACTGTTCTCTTGTTTTTGCGCATAGCATCCAATACATTTGAGATTAAATCAGGTCGAGGTTCAATCTTGGCGGCATAGGATTGGCCCATACACCATCTCAGTAAACAATGTTTTCCACCAACAGAGAACCTGTAACGTAGATATGAAACATAATTCAAGCCGTGGATGCATGTGAACATAACTTGAATGACCTTCAAAAGAATATTATTGTACATACCTCTCATGGGAAGGAATGATGTCAACGTCATGGATTTCATAAGTGTTGAATTATTCCCAATCCTTGAAGAATGCATCACAATGCCTCCCTTTTTGTGCCCAACTCTCATTTGTAGATGAAAAGAGTGATGGGTCTATATGTATATCGATGGCTGATCCGGACTCATCTGAGAAGAAAACGCCTGCATCTAAGTTCCTTGGCGAATGATCGTTGTGCATGAATCCGCCACAATTCATCATGTAAAGGTGACATTCTGTGTAGTTTGGGTCCAAGTCACTAATCAAACACCGCTTTGTCTGTAAGAGTAAACCCCCTCCTCTCCCCACGCACACAAACACAACACACACATATTCCACACCACACAATAACGATAAAATCTATTCTATAGCACTTGAGCAATTGACATAGGTAAAAAAACCAACTTGGAGAGGCATACAAATGTAACATTGAACGTTAATTGAATACAGATGATGAAAATCCTTCTTAGTTTGGTTTCAATGATTATTAACATCCTCAAAAGAGTAAGTGAATCATCATTGAACAAAATTTACAGTAGCTTATACAATGTGAAGATTCGTTAGGACAACTGTGTATAGCACAACATGAAGATAAAAAAGAAGACACAAGGCTCAACATGGTACAAGTATACGTTAACAAATTGTGAATATGAAAGGAAAAAAATCAAAGTGTGTTATTTCCTGTTGGAAAATATGCAATTCCATACTACTCATATTTCTCCACAAATAATCAATGCAGGAACATGCGATCTATATTGGAAAAATAATGTCATTGTGGAAGCTAAGAGGGTAAAATTCGTTCCATCGAGTTAGAAGTGCTTTAAACATATCAACATTGAAATCACCAATAATGATACAAGATGATTCCTTGTAGTTTTGCATCGTATGGTGTAGTAGGTTTGTCATTTCACATAGTTTTGTATTGGGGTGGCGGTAAATGAGAACAAAAACAACATCACTAGCAAGCGATGTTTGAAATTTGAATTTCATAGATTGAACATTTTCAAAAATGATGTTCTTAACCTCCACAATGTTTTCTTTCGATGCAACAAGCAGTCCAGATGAACCTTCAGTTACGTGTACAATCTTTGGATGAAACCAGGCCATAAAATGGCATGGATCACCAACATGATGTGTTTCACAGAGTAGAATCATATCAATTTTTTGAAACTCCACGTGACTCGAAGTATGAAATATGTGAGCCTTCAATGACCGTGTATTGTGATAGTATACGGAAATCTTGTTGGGTTGAACTATAGACGATATAGGTACAATATGTAATGTTAACGGATTTGCACGGAGGCATTTCATTTCTATAACCACCTTTGTACAAATATTTATGTCTTTCTGCATGTAGTTCCATAATGTAATGAAGCAGGTGTTGGAGAACCGACTTAGGGCTACGTAATATATATACGATTGTACATTACATGCTAAGTCAATTATTACTGGTTCAGACGAAGTGATGCCTTAGCATTTATGAATTGTAATTGTATTAGCATGCAATACTGGAAATTGAACCTTTGAAATTTGTGAATTGGACTCACCACTGACAAAAAACTTTACTTCTTGAGAATTTGGAGTGAAATAAAAAAGTATGTTTTTTGATTGGTAGAGTGTTTGGTGCTCTCTACGACGTTTCTGTCCAACACGATCATATAGAAACTGAACCCAAAAAAAAAAAACCTCATCTGACACCATATGAGCCAACATAAAATCCCGTTGTACCATTGAATTGACTGTCTGAAGTATCCACGTTAATTACCAACATAACACGACAACTAATGTAGATATGAAGAATTTTTTCTAGACCTCTAGTATTTTGTTAGTCCGCGGTTATTTTTTATGATGGTTTCATACCTCTCTCAAACAGTACACTTGAAAGACACGCATCTCTTGCTTTACACACAAACTTCACCGTTGTGGTTGTTTCATACAACCTAAAATTGTGAGCATTGACTTTAGTTTTTAATGTGTACATATGGAGCACATTGAATCTATCATGATCACTTATACTTTTCACTTGTGTAAACTCTAAAAAAAAATGATCTTCTTCAGTGGAGTTTCTTTCACGAAGACGATTCAATTGTCTTATAAAATCATGGTTTTGTTGTGGTACTATTGTTGTGAGTTCGTATATTTTCAACTTAAACAAGAGAAAACATGTTTCTACCTGTGAATTCTCTTTGTCATCACTAAATTCACAACCATTTCCAATAGAAGAAATGAAAGCCTATCACGAACTGGTCGTAACTGAAACAAATCTCCAAGAAAAAGAACATGAACACCACCAAAGGAGGTAAAATAATTTCTTTTTATTTTTCTCATCCTTTGATCTGAAGCGTGTATGATTCTTCTTCCCATCATATAAATTTCATCAACAATTATAAATTGTACACTTCCAAGTTCACAAGCTAATGTGTGTCTTTCATTTCTGTTTAAGAGTTTGTATTCAAACTGATGAATACGTAATTTAATAACATTCAGAATTGTGAAGCCATTTCTGTGAAACACATTAACTCGCGTTGGATCTAGTCGTAGTCCTTTCAAAGTACTAATATCAACATAAGGTCCAACAATGTATATTCTTGAAAGCCATTCATGAAGAGATCTGATTACAACTGATTTCCCTACTCCTACACCCCCCGTAAAAAAATCCATCAGGTTGTGAACCAACCCGTGCTTCGTGGATGACATGGCCAACAAAGGCTCTTTGTTCTTCATTGAGCATTTGGTTCATAGGATCATATTTTTCATTGTTAATTACTCGACCCGCAAACATATGTCAACCAACTTGACGGCTTACTTCTTTATCTTCTAGAACTTGTGAACTAAACATACTTCCACTAGTATGGCGAATGATATCTTCATCTTCACATACATTTTTTCTCTTACAAAAGTTACCATTTCACTTAACACTTTCTTCCAACTGGATGAGGTTAGTTAGTATTACTCACCTTTCTTTTGTATATTATGGGTGTACTAGTTGTAAAGGTTTTTAAATCGATCCGAACAAAGATCACTTTCAAATAAAAAAGGGACATGTGAAACTACCTTCTCACATTGATATTTGCTATCATCATTGTGTTGACGATAATTAGCAAAAAAAACGATTCTTTTTCTGAGATTGTAATCTTTACTTTTTCATGTCATCGTACGCTGTACTTCTTAAACGATTTTGAATACCCACATTATCTGCATCATTTGCTTGCACCCTACCTATCTTCTTCAATATCACTATCATGTGCATTAGTTTCATTACATTCTGCTTCCTTCTCTGTTCTCTCTACTTCTTTATCAATGTGGTCAACATTAGGTACTCTATATATTTGATCATACTTCGCTACAAAATCAGCAAGACACACATCTTCTAACTCTAGCGGACGTCTTTCATAATAACAAATGATTACATAACCTACAAAAACATGTATTGACTCCAGAGCTAATTTTTCAATGTCTTTTTTAGGTTTCAAAATCAACAAGCGTTCATCGTGTTAATGAAAGCAAACCCTCTACTTGAGAAACCAAGAGGGAGGCTTATCATCAAGATAACTGCCTCTTGAGCAGATACTTCTTGATCTTTTATCAATGTCCGTTCAATGTTACTAATGAGCAAAAGTGCTCCTTCTGTCATATGATTTTTTTAAAGTTTCAACGACATTACGCAAAGTTTGGCTTCTAACTTGGTTATCTTTGCACGTATATGACACTATATAATTTGTGACCGCATATGGGTGAATACACATTTGTATATCCATATTCACTTGCCAAAGAGTCAAAGTTCTTACGTTGAATGGGTTCACATTATGGTGGATTGGTTCTTATTCACAAAATGTCATTGAACGAATGACCATTGATCTTATGCAACAATAGTATTGTATAAGAGTTATGTTGCACAAGTCTAAAAATTGGTGAAAGGTTATATCTGAAGTAAAATTTTCCAATATACATATCATGAATGCATATCTCTCACGGTGTAGCTGTTTCATGTTCTTAGAAACATCATCATCCAATAGACTTATAATGGTAGTACCCGGGAATAGAGGTTCGGGAAAACTAAATGCATATTGTTGTTGGTTCTTTGTCCCTTATTTTATTGACACCCAGATGTGCACTAGTGAGAATGAGGCGAGCGAGGACTTTCTTCAATCATATTGACATTAGGATTCATGTACTTATCGATAAATTTTATATTTTCTCTCACATTGCCATCATTGATGTTAGGTGCATCTTTCATCCATAGTACAATGTGACAATGTGGACTATCTCTAAACCAAAACTCTATGAAACGAAGATAGTGGGCAATTACTCCTACGGGACCATCTTGTATAAGAAGAACATTAAAAAAAACTCATCCATCGGCAATAAAAGTATCTTGCAGTGGTTACACATTACATACGTAAGTCATACGCTTTTCTATGTCAAGATTCTTTACTTCTTCATCTAATGATTAAAAGTTGGCTAACCAAGATAGTATGCGTATAAATTCAATCCAACGTGTATCAGCCATTGACAACGAAAAAGAAAATGTCAGTTTTCTTCTTCTTTTGTCACAAGAAGGTAAAAAATTCTTTTTTGTTCTCATCCTAGTATACTATGGTTCCACGTACTCTTTAGAATTCATTATACAAAGCATTACTTTCCATAAGATATACAAATGTAGTTTGGTTTCAAAGATCACATACTTTTATGTTTCAATGTATTACTTGTATTACATGTACGGAAGCAATTTCTTGTACTGCCAGAACTTGGAAGATGTAAAATTTGAAAAATAAATTATCAATCCAAAGATAAAATCTACGATATTTGTTAAAGATTTACCACTTCAAAGTTTTTTGTAAGTAATTGAAGGACCTTCTTTGAAAGCATCTAGTTAGAACCGTATCCGAGCCACTCCTGGATTCCCTCCAAGCAGACTATGAAAACAAAGCTCTTTAATGTTGTTATGAACAAAAATATGACACGCTTCTTTTTCTTGACTAGGCGCTACCGCTATATGATCTTCTCGTAAAGACTGAAGATATGGTGTATTGCATAAAATAGAATGGTGAATACCTTCATCCAGGTCATGGAATTCTTCTATAATTTCTTCAGATGAATCATCTACTATGTCAGGTTCTTTCTTTAGTGTGAATCTAATATCATCACCGAGTTGTTTCACTTGATCCGTAGAAAATTTGTTACGTAAATCTTTAAACAAAGATGAATCATCATTAAGAAAGTTTAGACATTGTACAATCACCAGAGGACGAACATTGTCTTTCATCACTGAAGACTTGAAGTCAACTTTTTAAAGTGAAACAACTATTTTTTGTATCAAAGAAACTACCCTAGGTATTTTTATCACCAATTGTACCACATCCATTGGCACAGTTGTGACTCTGCCAAATAGATTCTGTTGTCAACCTTGTCTTATAAACATTATTTTCATGAAAGAAATATAAGGACAAATAAGTCGCTCTTCAAGTGACGAAAATTTTTGTAGTCTTTCATCCACATGATTCATAACAAAACCGTTCTGGATGTCAAAGATACTTTGTCCATGACACCGTTGTTATGCATCCAATATACCCTACTGATTATTAAATTTGATTCTTTGGAGATTTTAGTAATTTAGTGATTGTTAAATTTGTTCAGAAAAATTCCAGGTCCAATTATTTTTGTGATTCTTTGAAATTCGTCGAAACTGAAATACTGAATCTTAAATTCTATAATTATCTGTACTCACCTCCGCTTGCCGCACTTCAAATCTATATTTGGAACTTTGAACTCCATGCGCGCCCCGTTCGGTGCGGTCGGGTCATCCACGTCCGACTGACACGACAGACCCTCGCCTTGTTTTTGGCCAAACTTGACTGACATGAGTGATCCAACGGTCTAGATCATCCATGTCAGTGATGTTCAGTTGCTGCCGGCTAAGCATCAGCACGCACAATGTTTTTTTTGTGCGATATTCCACCTATCCAATCTGCCGCGACGTGTCCGCGTACCTCGTGGGAATAGAAAGGACAAAAATAGTTTACAAGATGATGAAAGTTTTGGTCCCAACCCCGGTTTGAAAAATATTTGCTTCTCATTCAATGTGTTCTAAAATTAAAAATTGAACGTAGAAATATTTTGGTGATTGGAATGAATTTGTCGAAAAAACAAATTCGTTCAAATCCGATGACTCCAAAAACAGTTTATATCAAATTTAATGATCAGTAGGGTACCTAAAAATAGCTTCTCTTTTTAAAGTATTTTCTAACATTATGCTTAAATTGGAGCATAGAACAGGAAGCACATGAAACTTGAGATCCATACCCGACTTCATACTCAAATGTTGCATCATCTCTTTTTTTAGTTCCGTCTGTAAGGTCAAATAATTGATCAACAAAGAGAGAAAATTTCTCATCCTTAATGAGTTTGCCACTGTTTATGAAATGTGTTACAAACTTCTGAAAGTTCCATTTTGGAATGGCTAATTTGTCACAACACGAATGTATTATGTATTCTCTTACTCTTGTTGGTGATGCAGATGAAAGAAAACCATAGAAAAATTTGTGGAGTAGTTGCATTGAGAATGTTTTACCAATGTGTTCTTCCGTATGGTTTTTATAAAATTAAAATGTCCGCGTACCTCGTGGGAATAGAAAGGAAAAAAATAGTTTACAAGATGATGAAAGTTTTGGTCCCAACCCCGGTTTGAAAAATATTTGCTTATCATTCAATGTGTTCTAAAATTTAAAATTGAACGTAGAAATATTTTGGTGATTGGAATGAATTCGTCGAAAAAACAAATTCGTTCAAATCCGATGACTCCAAAAACAGTTTATATCAAATTTAATGATCAGTAGGGTACCTAAAAAGAGCTTCTCTTTTTAAAGTATTTTCTAACATTATGCTTAAATTGGAGCATAGAACAGGAAGCACATGAAACTTGAGATCCATACCCGACTTCATACTCAAATGTTGCATCATCTCTTTTTTTAGTTGCGTCTGTAAGGTCAAGTAATTGATCAACAAAGAGAGAAAATTTCTCATCCTTAATGACTTTGCCACTGTTTATGAAATGTGTTACAAACTTCTCAAAGTTCCATTTTGGAATGGCTAATTTGTCACAACACGAATGTATTATGTATTCTCTTACTCTTGTTGCTGATGCAGATGAAAGAAAACCATAGAAACATTTGTGGAGTAGTTGCATTGAGAATATTTTACCAATGTGTTCTTCCGTATGGTTTTTATAAAATTCATTGTAATGTGAACATACATGATCTTCAATGAGAACATGTTTTCTTTTAAACTTTGTTACTCGATTCAAATGCAGTCATTCCCTCCATGTTACGTGGTTTTTGATTTTTGAAAATCAAAAGCTCTTANTTTTAGTTCCGTCTGTAAGGTCAAATAATTGATCAACAAAGAGAGAAAATTTCTCATCCTTAATGACTTTGCCACTGTTTATGAAATGTGTTACAAACTTCTCAAAGTTCCATTTTGGAATGGCTAATTTGTCACAACACGAATGTATTATGTATTCTCTTACTCTTGTTGGTGATGCAGATGAAAGAAAACCATAGAAAAATTTGTGGAATAGTTGCATTGAGAATGTTTTACCAATGTGTTCTTCCGTATGGTTTTTATAAAATTAAAATGTCAGCGTACCTCGTGGGAATAGAAAGGACAAAAATAGTTTACAAGATGATGAAAGTTTTGGTCCCAACCCCGGTTTGAAAAATATTTGCTTATCATTCAATGTGTTCTAAAATTAAAAATTGAACGTAGAAATATTTTGGTGATTGGAATGAATTCGTCGAAAAAACAAATTCCTTCAAATCCGATGACTCCAAAAACAGTTTATATCAAATTTAATGATCAGTAGGGTACCTAAAAAGAGCTTATCTTTTTAAAGTATTTTATAACATTATGCTTAAATTGGAGCATAGAACAGGAAGCACATGAAACTTGAGATCCATACCCGACTTCATACTCAAATGTTGCATCATCTCTTTTTTTAGTTGCGTCTGTAAGGTCAAATAATTGATCAACAAAGAGAGAAAATTTCTCATCCTTAATCACTTTGCCACTGTTTATGAAATGTATTACAAACATCTCAAAGTTCCATTTTGGAATGGCTAATTTGTCACAACACGAATGTATTATGTATTCTCTTACTCTTGTTGCTGATGCAGATGAAAGAAAACCATAGAAACATTTGTGGAGTAGTTGCATTGAGAATGTTTTACCAATGTGTTCTTCCGTATGGTTTTTATAAAATTCATTGTAATGTGAACATACATGATCTTCAATGAGAACATGTTTTCTTTTAAACTTTGTTACTCGATTCAAATGCAGTCATTCCCTCCATGTTACGTGGTTTTTGATTTTTGAAAATCAAAAGCTCTTAAGTTGTCTTCATCTCCTTTTTAGGTAGAAGTACTTGCATCATCCTTTGATGTTTGTTCAAGTGGCTTCATTTGTTTATGTGAAGTTTGTAGAAGAGAACCTTGATATAAAAAACTTGTATCTTCTCTAAACATGTTGTGCACACGTGACATGAAACGACCTCGTGTGGGTTTATCAGTGTGGATACGTGGGAGTGGGTTATGAAGGTGAGGAACTATGGGTGGAGTAGAGTGGAGCATGGTTGACTGTAGTGATGGGGAAGCAGGAGTGCAAGGGATAGGAGAAAGCACAATGGATGTTTTAGGAATAGACGATTGAGGGAAAAAAGTGGGGGCGAGAATCTGAGGGGTGGAAATCTGAAGGGTATGAATCTGGGGGGTGGGAATCAAGGGGGTGGGAATCTGGGGGGTGGAAATCTGGAGGGTGGGCATTGGGGTGGTGGAAATCTAGGGGATGGGAATCTGGGGAGGGGGGAATCCGGGAGGAAGGGATCCGAGGGGTGGGGATCTAAGGGGTAGGGATTTTGGGGGTGTGAACGTGGGGTGTGGGAGCAAGTAAAAATGAAGGTGTGTGGGAAACAACATACATACATACATACATACATACATACATACATACATACGTAC
>SZWC01007172.1:59542-103402 GCA_023375785.1 Penium margaritaceum | reverse complement strand
CATGCATGCATGCATACATGCATACATGCATACATGCATACATGCATACATGCATACATGCATACATGCATACATGCATACATGCATACATGCATACATGCATACATGCATACATGCATACATGCGTACATGCATACATGCGTACATGCGTACATACATACATACATACATACATACATACATATGTACATGCATACATGCGTACATACGTACATGCGTACATACGTACATACGTACATGCGTACATACGTACATACGTTAAGGGTGCACACCGGGCCGGATTCCCGAATCTCAGGATGGACCCGGATCCGCGGATCCGAATCCAACCCTGGACCTGGATTCGCGAATCCGGGTCCGGATTTGCGAATCATTTCACGGGTCTGTGCAGCAGGCTCTTAGAGTTGAAAAAAAAAGACAGTGGTCCGGATCAACCCTTGTNGCCGCACACACATAATAATTTATGCGATGGTGAGAGCTTTTCCTCGTCAATGCGTTGACAGCAGGACCTCGGCAGTTTAAGCTTGGCTTTCCAACTGCTCACAAACCATAGGCTCGGTGACAAGCCTGATGTGGTAGCCGTAGATTGCCCACCAAGACAACTAGTGGTTTGCGAGCCTGTTCAGACATGTGCCAAGCCTGTCAGTCAGCGATGAGTCTGACGTGGCTCCCTGTCCACAACAGGCCAATAGACATGCATGCGACAACCCTACCAAGAAGGGTTATCTCATGCGAGGAGTTGGCCTGGACTCCTTGCTGTTTTTTCTAAGTCGCCAGCCTCCCCTCACCCCCTCTCCCTCCCCTCGTCCATTCCTCAAAGACATGCATAACAGATTTGCGAATCTTTGACAAATCCATTTTCACGGATTCGGATTCGCGAATCCGGATCTCGGATCCGGATTTGCGAATCCGATTTGGGAACCCAGGATTTGGTGTGCACCCTTAACATACGTACATGCGTACATACGTACATACGTACATACGTACATACGTACATACGTACATGCGTACATGCGTACATACGTACATGCGTACATACGTACATGCGTACATGCGTACATGCGTACATACGTACATACGTACATGCGTACATACGTACATACGTACATGCGTACATGCGTACATGCGTACATACGTACATGCGTACATACGTACATGCGTACATGCGTACATGCGTACGTATGTACGTACGTACATACGTATGTACGTACATACGTATGTACGTACATACGTACGTACGTACGTACGTCCATACGTACGTACGTACATACGTACATACGTACATACGTACATGCGCACATACGTACTTACGTCCATACGTACATACGTCCATACGTACATACGTCCAAACGTACATACGTACATACGTACATACGTACATACGTACATACGTACATACGTACATACGTACATATGTACATACATGCATACATACATACATACATACATACATACATACATAGATACATACATAACTACATACATACATACATGCATACATGCATACATGCATACATACATACATACATACATACATACGTACATAGATACATACATAACTACATACATACATACATACATAACTACATAAGATACATACATACATAACTACACACATACACACATACACACATACACACATACACACATACACACATACACACATACACACATACACACATACACACATACACACATACACACATACACACATACACACATACATACATACATACGTACGTACGTACGTACGTACGTACGTACGTACGTACGTACGTACGTACGTACGTACGTACGTACGTACGTACGTACGTACGTACGTACGTACGTACGTACGTACGTACGTACGTACGTACGTACGTACGTACGTACGTACGTACGTACGTACGTACGTACGTACGTACGTACGTACGTACGTACGTACGTACGTACGTACGTACGTACGTACGTACGTACGTACGTACGTACGTACGTACGTACGTACGTACGTACGTACGTACGTACGTACGTACGTACGTACGTACGTACGTACGTACGTACGTACGTACGTACGTACGTACGTACGTACGTACGTACGTACGTACGTACGTACGTACGTACGTACGTACGTACGTACGTACGTACGTACGTACGTACGTACGTACGTACGTACGTACGTACGTACGTACGTACGTACGTACGTACGTACGTACGTACGTACGTACGTACGTACGTACGTACGTACGTACGTACGTACGTACGTACGTACGTACGTACGTACGTACGTACGTACGTACGTACGTACGTACGTACGTACGTACGTACGTACGTACGTACGTACGTACGTACGTACGTACGTACGTACGTACGTACGTACGTACGTACGTACGTACGTACGTACGTACGTACGTACGTACGTACGTACGTACGTACGTACGTACGTACGTACGTACGTACGTACGTACGTACGTACGTACGTACGTACGTACGTACGTACGTACGTACGTACGTACGTACGTACGTACGTACGTACGTACGTACGTACGTACGTACGTACGTACGTACGTACGTACGTACGTACGTACGTACGTACGTACGTACGTACGTACGTACGTACGTACGTACGTACGTACGTACGTACGTACGTACGTACGTACGTACGTACGTACGTACGTACGTACGTACGTACGTACGTACGTACGTACGTACGTACGTACGTACGTACGTACGTACGTACGTACGTACGTACGTACGTACGTACGTACGTACGTACGTACGTACGTACGTACGTACGTACGTACGTACGTACGTACGTACGTACGTACGTACGTACGTACGTACGTACGTACGTACGTACGTACGTACGTACGTTCGTACGTACGTCCATACGTACATACGTACATACGTACATACGTACATACGTACATACGTACATGCGTACATGCGTACATACGTACATGCGTACATACGTACATGCGTACATGCGTACATGCGTACATACGTACATACGAACATGCGTACATACGTACATACGTACATGCGTACATGCGTACATGCGTACATGCGTACATGCGTACATACGTACATACATACATGCGTACATACGTACATACGTACATGCGTACATGCGTACATACGTACATGCGTACATACGTACATGCGTACATGCGTACATGCGTACGTATGTACGTACGTACATACGTACGTACGTACATACGTATGTACGTACATACGTACGTACGTACGTTCGTACGTACGTCCATACGTACGTACGTACATACGTACATACGTACATACGCACATACGTACGTACGTCCATACGTACATACGTCCATACGTACATACGTACATACGTACATACGTACATACGTACATACGTACATACGTACATACGTACATACGTACATACATGCATACATACATACATACATACATACATACATACATACATACATACGTACATACGTACATACGTACATACGTGCATACGTGCATACGTGCATACGTACATACGTGCATACGTGCATACGTGCATACGTACATACGTGCATACGTGCATACGTGCATACGTACATACGTGCATACGTGCATACGTGCATACGTACATACGTGCATACGTGCATACGTGCATACGTACATACGTGCATACGTGCATACGTGCATACGTACATACGTGCATACGTGCATACGTGCATACGTACATACGTGCATACGTGCATACGTGCATACGTACATACGTGCATACGTGCATACGTGCATACGTACATACGTGCATACGTGCATACGTGCATACGTACATACGTGCATACGTGCATACGTGCATACGTACATACGTGCATACGTGCATACGTGCATACGTACATACGTGCATACGTGCATACGTGCATACGTACATACGTGCATACGTGCATACGTGCATACGTACATACGTGCATACGTGCATACGTGCATACGTACATACGTGCATACGTGCATACGTGCATACGTACATACGTGCATACGTGCATACGTGCATACGTACATACGTGCATACGTGCATACGTGCATACGTACATACGTGCATACGTGCATACGTGCATACGTACATACGTGCATACGTGCATACGTGCATACGTACATACGTGCATACGTGCATACGTGCATACGTACATACGTGCATACGTGCATACGTGCATACGTACATACGTGCATACGTGCATACGTGCATACGTACATACGTGCATACGTGCATACGTGCATACGTACATACGTGCATACGTGCATACGTGCATACGTACATACGTGCATACGTGCATACGTGCATACGTACATACGTGCATACGTGCATACGTGCATACGTACATACGTGCATACGTGCATACGTGCATACGTACATACGTGCATACGTGCATACGTGCATACGTACATACGTGCATACGTGCATACGTGCATACGTACATACGTGCATACGTGCATACGTGCATACGTACATACGTGCATACGTGCATACGTGCATACGTACATACGTGCATACGTGCATACGTGCATACGTACATACGTGCATACGTGCATACGTGCATACGTACATACGTGCATACGTGCATACGTGCATACGTACATACGTGCATACGTGCATACGTGCATACGTACATACGTGCATACGTGCATACGTGCATACGTACATACGTGCATACGTGCATACGTGCATACGTACATACGTGCATACGTGCATACGTGCATACGTACATACGTGCATACGTGCATACGTGCATACGTACATACGTGCATACGTGCATACGTGCATACGTACATACGTGCATACGTGCATACGTGCATACGTACATACGTGCATACGTGCATACGTGCATACGTACATACGTGCATACGTGCATACGTGCATACGTACATACGTGCATACGTGCATACGTGCATACGTACATACGTGCATACGTGCATACGTGCATACGTACATACGTGCATACGTGCATACGTGCATACGTACATACGTGCATACGTGCATACGTGCATACGTACATACGTGCATACGTGCATACGTGCATACGTACATACGTGCATACGTGCATACGTGCATACGTACATACGTGCATACGTGCATACGTGCATACGTACATACGTGCATACGTGCATACGTGCATACGTACATACGTGCATACGTGCATACGTGCATACGTACATACGTGCATACGTGCATACGTGCATACGTACATACGTGCATACGTGCATACGTGCATACGTACATACGTGCATACGTGCATACGTGCATACGTACATACGTGCATACGTGCATACGTGCATACGTACATACGTGCATACGTGCATACGTGCATACGTACATACGTGCATACGTGCATACGTGCATACGTACATACGTGCATACGTGCATACGTGCATACGTACATACGTGCATACGTGCATACGTGCATACGTACATACGTGCATACGTGCATACGTGCATACGTACATACGTGCATACGTGCATACGTGCATACGTACATACGTGCATACGTGCATACGTGCATACGTACATACGTGCATACGTGCATACGTGCATACGTACATACGTGCATACGTGCATACGTGCATACGTACATACGTGCATACGTGCATACGTGCATACGTACATACGTGCATACGTGCATACGTGCATACGTACATACGTGCATACGTGCATACGTGCATACGTACATACGTGCATACGTGCATACGTGCATACGTACATACGTGCATACGTGCATACGTGCATACGTACATACGTGCATACGTGCATACGTGCATACGTACATACGTGCATACGTGCATACGTGCATACGTACATACGTGCATACGTGCATACGTGCATACGTACATACGTGCATACGTGCATACGTGCATACGTACATACGTGCATACGTGCATACGTGCATACGTACATACGTGCATACGTGCATACGTGCATACGTACATACGTGCATACGTGCATACGTGCATACGTACATACGTGCATACGTGCATACGTGCATACGTACATACGTGCATACGTGCATACGTGCATACGTACATACGTGCATACGTGCATACGTGCATACGTACATACGTGCATACGTGCATACGTGCATACGTACATACGTGCATACGTGCATACGTGCATACGTACATACGTGCATACGTGCATACGTGCATACGTACATACGTGCATACGTGCATACGTGCATACGTACATACGTGCATACGTGCATACGTGCATACGTACATACGTGCATACGTGCATACGTGCATACGTACATACGTGCATACGTGCATACGTGCATACGTACATACGTGCATACGTGCATACGTGCATACGTACATACGTGCATACGTGCATACGTGCATACGTACATACGTGCATACGTGCATACGTGCATACGTACATACGTGCATACGTGCATACGTGCATACGTACATACGTGCATACGTGCATACGTGCATACGTACATACGTGCATACGTGCATACGTGCATACGTACATACGTGCATACGTGCATACGTGCATACGTACATACGTGCATACGTGCATACGTGCATACGTACATACGTGCATACGTGCATACGTGCATACGTACATACGTGCATACGTGCATACGTGCATACGTACATACGTGCATACGTGCATACGTGCATACGTACATACGTGCATACGTGCATACGTGCATACGTACATACGTGCATACGTGCATACGTGCATACGTACATACGTGCATACGTGCATACGTGCATACGTACATACGTACATACGTACATACGTACATACGTACATACGTACATACGTACATACGTACATACGTACATACGTACATACGTACATACGTACATATGTACATACGTACATACGTACATACGTACATACGTATATACGTATATACGTACATACGTACATACGTACATACGTACATACGTACATACGTACATACGTACATACATACATACATCATACAACATACATACATACATATTTACATACATACATACATACATACATACATCATGCATACATACATACATACATACATACAAACAAACATACATAAATACATACATACTCATATATATACATACATATATATATACATATAAGCATGCACACATACATACATACGTAAATACATACATACTAACATATATACATACATACATAGGTACATATGTAACTAGGAAGCGCTAGTGATAGAAAACACGTACCAATTCCTTGTCTTTTGGTTGCCCTTACGGTGCGTCGTGTCGAGAGTGACCCGATCCCCACAAAACCACACGAGTGCGCAACAGAATTGGAATAGCGTGGCGTGTAGGACACCTAACCCACCTAACAATCCCTAGTAGAATTGCGTGAGTGCTGGACTACAATACGAACACACTCAATTGACCCCACGATAATCCTTAGCGCTTGCACAAAACAACTGATACGTGTAGAACCCGATCCTGAACCTTCTGGTTGTAAGAGGACTACCTATCGACTACACCATCAAACCATAACTCCGAGTACTATTATACACTAGACACACCACTACAGCCACTCCTATCCAAAGATTAAGCGTGGAGTGGCAAACCAGTCCACTCTCTTGGCAGACTCACACATGAATACACCGCTCGACAAATGCTCCTAATTCTTACTCCACTCGTGACGCTTCGTCAATGTCGTAACTCACACTAGTTGCACACTCTCGACGGAAGCTTAGACGATGCACCTCATACTCACAGTCTCGTGGAGCGTCAAGAGACGAGGATAGCACGCCACGATGCACAGTACCCAATGGTGTAACGCCCGACCTTCCAACACGATTTTGGTTCTTGCCACGCGGGAGGAGAATAGCTTGTAGTCCTCCTATGCCACTCGTAGACAACACCCTCTGGTGTAGCTTGGCTGTAACTAATAGCCGAGAAAACCACCTTGCGAGGCTGTAACGAGGGAGCGCTAGCGACAGAAAACACATACCCAATTTCGTTTTTGATGGTAGCCCTCATGATACGTTGTGTTGAGAGTGGCCCGGACCCCACAAAACCACATGAGTGCACAGTGGAATTTGACTGGCGTGGCATGCGGGATCCCTAACCCACCTTACACCCCCCAGTAGAAGTGCGTGGGTGCTGGATTATACTACGGAGTCACTCATTCGACCCCACAATGACCCTTAACGCTTGCACAAAATAATTTCTACTGAAAGGGCCCAAACCCGGATCGCTTGGTTCCAAAAGGAATAACTATCGACTACACCAGCAATCCACAACAACGAAGGGCACTATTCCACACTAGACAGACCACAACGGTTGCTCCTACCTAAAGGCTAAGCATGGAGTGGCGAGCCATCCCAGGTCCCCGACAGACTCACGCACGCATATACTGCTTCACGAGTGCTCCTCACACTCTCTCGATCCATGATGACTCATCGACGTCGCACCTCACACTAGTCGTACACCCTCAACAAAAGCTTAGACGGCACACTTCCCACACTCACAGTCTCGTCGAACGTCAAAAGACGAGGTTAGCACGCCATAACGTGCGGAACCCGACAATGCGACGCTTGATCCTCCAACACAAGCTTGGTTCTTACCACGCACGAGGAAAGTAGCGTGTGGCCTCCTAGGCCCCTCATAGACAACGCTCTCCGGTGTAGCTTGGTTGCGACTAATGGCCGACACGATCACCCTGGCGAGGTGATCGGGCCGCCGGTTGGGGTTGGCTCTTCGCAATCTGTACCACACCACCTCTCTTGCACCTTCCACCAAAACCAGATGCATAGAAAAGGGTACTTATTCAAGCAAGCCGCCCATTCACAGCTCAGGAAACACCTTATCTAGTCCATTCGTTCTTAGTTGTTCATGTGTCAAAGGTTACGTCGATCCGATCCTTTAGGGATTGAACACTAGAGTGCAAGGTCTAATGTTACTGACTTGAGCCAACAGCACAATAATGTCTTGCCCTCCCCACACGTCCACGTCAAGCATGCATCCGAACATGAAAGGTGGGTCTAAAAGCATGGGAAATCTCATGAACCCGGCTAAGAGACGACAACCTCTTACAGGGGTGGCGGTTGGGGTCGAGCACGTAGCGATGGACAGTCCTACTTGCGACCTCCTGTGACAGGGCCTTCGGAATTCACAGCCGGCTCGTCTACCTCCTGCAAGTAACCCCACCACACCTTCTTAGCCAACACCATTCCCAGGCGCAAATCTCCACCCGCGGGACACTCATTCCACCACACACCTAGGTAGAAGCAACACACGATGTTGTAGGAATCGGCGTCATGATCCCCACAATCACCCAAAGCTAATTTCGACAAGTACGTTAGACGCGTCTTGTCCCAAGCTTCCCAACGCTACCTTGAATTTAAAGGTTTGTCAATGACTCGCACCACCACACACATTCGAATCCAACCGTGGAATTCAAGACTTTGCACCCACCCACGCAAGCCACAAGCCCACCCCACACTGGCCCAAGACACCCGCACTCACCACCCTGACGGGCCTCGGCGATGCGGCAATCGACCTCCTCGTCGCTCTGCCCTCGTCCGGGCTCCACCCGCGAGCGTGCGTGGCGCACGGCTCCCAACCTTCGCAACGGTGTCTTGCTTCTTGCGACCTAGCGGTTGCATGATCCCCTTAATTTGAGCTCCATGGCGCTTCACTTTTTAAAATGTCGAAGGTGGGGCAACCTAGCTCACGACGAGTGAATGTTGTACGGGTATCCTCGCTTCCAACCGGGTCCTACTCTCAAAAGCACATGCGGCTCTAGGTACATGAACAGTCACGCATGGCAATAGCACGAGTGGAAAATAGAGAGCAAAACAAATGGAGCGGGAGAGTTAGTCGAATGTCAACATTAGTTTGGAACAATGTTCAGGACATTGGCTATGCCCAACCCCCCTCACAGGTCCGTCGAAGCATGACTCCTATTTTTAATCCAAAGCCATCAACTAGTCTCCAAATGCTATACCCAACTAGGTGGATTCAAACCCTCTTACCCTCTACGAGCACCTCCTAGAGCTGGTAATTTCAAATAGAAACTAGGACTAGCACTAGTCTCTACTCCCCCCAAAATTTTCTCAGATAAAATCGCTTGAGGAATCTTTTCCCTCCTCCTCTATCTTCCCATCTTGCGTCGGTCTTTGTTTCATTTTTCTCGTTGGCCTCCAAGCTTGAATTTGGTTGTGCGGCTTGCGTTGTTCCTTGGTCGGTAGCCTTTTCAAAGTGCTCGTGGAATTTTTTTAATCGAGTGCGACAAGAGGGCTGCCGTCTCAAGCTGTACTCGGCTCTCCTCTTTGCTGAGTCGACGTTGTGAAGCCTCACGATCCCCCTTCTGTCAATGCTTGTTTTGTTTTTCCCATCTTGCCATGCTTCAAGCGGGGTCCTCGCTCTTGGTTCCAATAAAAATTAGCAACGACGGCATTGAATCAAGTGGTCACTCTCACAACACCTTTTTTTACTTCTTAAAAAGACCCGCTCTTTTTTTCTCCATCCTCCCCTCTCACCATCATTTTTCCAAGTAAAACTTGCGAGTCCATCCCCTCCTCTCGGTGACCTCAATCGCTTTTGTAACTCTGTTTTGTCACCTTCGCCTTTTTGAGATTCACTTCGTGAGTGCCCTTCTCACGACCATCCTCTCTCTTTCTAAAATCCAACAATATATTCCCACTCACGGCTCTCCTCCTTGCCACCAGACTTACAAAGCACAATCTGCCTCATAAAAAAAGTCACTTCGATGGGAGCGACCGCGACCTCGTTCGTGTCAAGAAAGTCTACCCTTCGTCTTTGTCGTTTCCAGGCCGCACGCTGCTTCCGGCCTCACTTCGACCCTCATGTCCGCTACCAGAGCGCGATTATGAGTCGCATTTGACCACTTTTTCACGTCCTTTAAAACTCGGTAGCCGCATCGCGTTCTCCTAGTGCTACCTCACTCGCATCTCATTTTGCACTCGCCTTCTCTGTTGCACCGTAAAATTATTGCAGCTCCCCACTGTTATCCCTCATGCCCATTAATTTGCGCTCGACAAAATCCTTCCAAACCTTCTCCCCTCTTGCCGGCCCTCTTAGCGAGTTCACACTTGCTAATTTTAACTGTGCGCGATAGTGTCCCCCTCTCATATGGTTCCGTCACACGTTTGTGATATCCGCTTCCTCGTGTTTCTCATGCTTTGGTGCCCGCCAAAAACACGCGCGTGACACAATGCCGCGACACCATTATGGTCACCTCGTGCCACCCCTCAAATGACACAAACGGTTGGCGCAAAGTCGCCATCCGCCGATCTCAAACTTCCCCCTCACAAGCTTTCACGTGACGAACCCAAGCCGCTTCCTTGCTCCCCTCTCATCACTCGCGTCCACATAAAATGTGCACGAGATACAATGGCATGTCACCATCACGTGCACCTCATGCCACTTCACGTTTCTCATGATTTTGGCAAGCGGAGTTCGTTTTTCCACCATCACCACCGTCCTTATAACTCGGATCTGTCTCGCACTAGTAGCAAACACAATGCCATGTCACCATCATGGTCACCTCGGTCACTTTTGTGTAACTTAGTCATTTCAACTCGGATTTTGGTGCTGATAGGTGCGTTGGATAGCTCTTGAGTAGACGCATCTCATGAAGTGGTGGCACGTAAAAATCGGCCAAGTATCCACCAAGTTATGCCTCGCCAAAGTTGCGTACCTCCCAAAATACAATGCCACGCCACCCTTGTGGTCACTTCCATCCCTTGCCCGTAACTTAGTCGTTTGAACTGGGAATTGAGCGTCGTAAACTACGTTGGATAGTTATCATCACCATGGACACATGGAGACGTCCAAATTGAACTTTTGTACGAGTCTGTGTTGCATAGTTTCTAAAAAAAAGTCACGCCCCCTTGCCCGAAGCTCCTCTAGTTTGCTCTTGCTCTTCCACCGGAAGTGATTTCGCCACAGCCGATGACACCAAAAAATTCTCTTAAATTACATTACTTTGTGATCCACCTTTTTTTGGGTTACAGGTGTAACCTCTCCCTCACAAGGGAGCTGCTCCGCAGCTCTTGATAGCATTGTCCTTCTCCTCTTTGTACCCCTACTCTTTTACTCCCTATGGAACTACCCACCGCTGCTACTCCTACTCCTCCTATAGCCTCCAGGGGACTGCCCATTTTTTTCTGGGGAAAAGCATTGGCGCCATAAGGGCCACCGTGCATCAAAACCCAGACCTAGCAGAGACTTCTGTCAGCCCTTCTCTTCCTCCATGGTGCTGCCCATGGGATGCCTTCCGTTAGGTACTCCCGCTCAAGTCCAATCTGTTACTCCTTGGCGGACGGCGCACCACTGGTGCCCGCTCCCTCCTTGCTCTTCTTCTTGACTTTCTCTCCCTCGTCCACCTTGTCTTTGCCCTTTGCTCATCCCTCTTCTGCTGCCTTGTCCTTCACCTTCCTCAGTCTGGTATCGTCCTTGGCTCTTGATGCGCCTACTACCGCTGCCGCTATCGCCGCTGGGGTTACTATTGTGGCCATGGCAGGGATTGCTACTGGTGTCACCACTCCCGCAAGTGCTGCTACCCTTACTCCTCCAGCTTTTGTGGCCATCACCATCGAGGCCATCCCTGGTGCTGCTGCGACTTTTGTACTTGCCAGGGTCGATGGGGTAGACGTGGTGTTCAAGGGTCCTCAGACAGGGGTTCCCAGAATCAAAGTTGTCTCTGGCACCAATCCTCCTGTCTCGTGAGCCTTCTTTTTCTTTCTCGTTGTTAGCTTCTCCCCCTCATGCTGTTTCTCTCCTTCTTTTGCTTCACTGGTGCAGTTGGTGTAGATTCCGTAACCTGGCTTGTCATGGTGGATACGGCTGCTGGTGTCCCAAAGATGATCTCAGCATCCTCTCCCAATGTCACATCCTGTGGCCCACCTTCCTCCTACGCCCCACCCTCAGACTCCTCATCCTCGTCAATGTAGCTCTTGTGTGTGCCACCTGGAGTGGACTCGGCAGTCAAGAGGTATCGGCGGAGAGACAAACTCCCCTCCACATCCTCCACCTCCGGCTCTTCCTCTTTGACTTCTTCCTCCTCCTCTACTTCTGCCCCTTTCGGCTCATCTGCCCCTTGTTGCTACTTCCTTCACGGAATCCTCCTTCCTCTTCCCAATGCTGTCTTCTTGTTCCACTCCCTCAACCTCTCCCACAACGGCTTGCTTGGCGCGATGGTACTGATCCACTGGTGCCAAAGGTCAGTCTCTGTCACGGGGTAGTAGTCCTCGAGGCTGGCCACAAAGCCATTCCCAAGTCCGTCACCCACGAGTCTCACATGAAAGTCTGGGTAGACCTCAGCCACCTCCCAGAGTCCTTGTACTGCATGTTCAGTCCGTCTGCGTCCTCCTCCTCAGACGTAGTTCCACAGTACCATTGTGCTCACCTTCACCTTCTTTGCTTCCGCGGTGACAATCCTCCGCTTGTTGTACTTCTCCCGCTGGCTCACCTGTGCCCGATCACTGTTGCTTGCTTGTCGCTCGCACATCAGCCGCACGCTCTGCCACGTACTCCACCACTTGCCTCTCAGTATCCTCACTCAGGTCTTGTTCCCAAAATGTCGGCTCGTCTAGGAGGTTGAGATTGGCCTCCCTTCCGTAGGTGAGGTAGAACGGGCTGAACTTGGTTGATGATTACACTGCAAACCTGTATGCCACAGCCACCAGATGTAACACTCAATCCCACTCCATGCCATGCGTAGAGGCAGTCTTGGCCAGTGTTGCCTTGAGGGTGCGGTTGAACCGCTCCACCAACCCCAATGACTGAGGGTGCTCTGGTGTCGACAGTTTAATGTACACGTCCCATGCCTTCAGCAACGCCACCACCTCTCTTTGGAATTATCCTCATTAGTCACAGTGCACCACCTTCGGCGCCCCATGGCGGTAGATCACATCCTCCAGTAGGAAATGTACAGTTCCCTCTGCCGTCTTATTCTACAGGGCCTGCACTTTGACCCACTTGGTGAAATGGTCAATGGCCACCACCACCCACTGGTTTCCACTCAACGTTGGCGGCAACTTTGCCAAATCCACCACCAGCCTATGCCATGGCCCGACCACTNTCATTAGTCACAGTGCACCACCTTCGGCGCCCCATGGCGGTAGATCACATCCTCCAGTAGGAAATGTACAGTTCCCTCTGCCGTCTTATTCTACAGGGCCTGCACTTTGACCCACTTGGTGAAATGGTCAATGGCCACCACCACCCACTGGTTTCCACTCAACGTTGGCGGCAACTTTGCCAAATCCACCACCAGCCTATGCCATGGCCCGACCACTTGAACACTTTGGAGCGGCGTCTGCATGGTGAAAGTTGCTCACGTAAACAGACACCCCTGACAGGAAAGCACCATATTTTTGGCCAAGCGGAAGATCTCCGACCAGTAGTAGCTTGTGCTTACCAAGTTGGCGGTCCGTTCCACTCCATAATACCCCATCTTGTGCACACACACAACAATCGCCTCCCGCTACTCAAGGGCCCGAACCTCGTGTGCGGGGTAACGTCCGGTTGGGTAGCGCATGAGTTTGCCCTGCTGCACAAAGAACCGTTGCGCACGTGCCCTCACTCTGCACCTCTCCTTATCAGTCCACAACGGACTCATCACCCCACTGGTGAGGAACTCAACGAGGTTAGTGTCCAGCGTCACATCGTCGGCGGTTTCCTCTTCCTCATCCTGCCAGGCCATATCCAGATGGTGATAAAAAAAAATTCCTGGGGGTCATCATTCTGACCTCTGTCATCTTGTCCTCCCTCGCCTATCACACCGGTGTACTACCCCAATTTCTGTGTCGGCTGCCCTTGTTGTGTTCCCTGTTCTTCCTGTACCGTCTCCTCTTCTTGTGCCTCCTGTTCCACTGTTTCTGCTACTTCCCCTCCCATTTCCTCCTCAGTTGCTACTGCTTGTAAGACGAACTTCCCAGAAGGGGACATCGTGTCTCCACCTCCCCCTCACATGCCAACGGCTGCTCCGCAGTCGGGAGTGGCAATCGCAACAGTGCATCCACATTTGCTACTGATTCTCCTTTGCGGTACCGCACCGTGAACTGATACTCATATAGCAAGATGGCCCACCTGACCAGTTTCCTCGTGATCTATTTCCAGCGTAGTGATCGTCTCCAGCGTAGTGATCTGTCTCCAGTGTTCTTCATGGAGTACAGCCACTCCAAAGCGTAGTGATCTATCTCCAACGTGAACTCCGTGTCGTACAGGTATGGGCTGAAGTACTTTTCAGTACATTGTAATCAGAGAGAAATAGTCCTAGGGATAGTCCAGAGTGCAGAGGAGAAGATGCAACAAGCTGCACGGCTGAAACACGTGGACTACACAGTATAAGAGCGGATGTGCATGAGGCAGTTGCGGAAGCTGGACGGGATGTCAATGAGACACGAGAGCATGAGGATAGTAAGCAGAATCTGGAAGTGGGCGGAGCATTGAGAGTGCGAACGCGAAGAGGTGACGAGCCGCAGCAGCCGAGGCGCGGTGAGAGCCGCAGCACTGAGGCGCAGGCAAAGAAGGTACTTCAGGAAGTTCACGTGGACGCAGTACCAGGGGCACGGGCGCTGACAGATGATGAGTATTGATAATGCCAAAGTACTGAAGTGCGGGCGAGAGCTATAGCACTTGGAGTCAAGCTGGAAGAACGAGAACAATGCGAGAAGGAGGATGAGGCCTCGGCACAGTGCTGGAAAGCATGGGCGCTGATAACTGAACAGGTGCCACAACCGTGAAGGTGGACAAAGAGATCTGATGTGCTAGGAAGGCAAGGGATGTGTCGCAGCCAAGAAGGCGGGCTAAGGGAGCAGAGGAAGTGGAGATTTGCCGCAGCAAGAGAGAGAATGAATTTAATCATTCCTGATTAGTTAGTCTAGTACATCACAGAGTAGAGAGATATATATCTAGCTGTCCCTCACTTAGACTACGTGCGCTCCGACCACTAGGGCGGTCGGAACATAAGGAGCAGCCGCCAGCGTGCTACTGTTTTGGCAGCTGCTCAGAGCTTGAGATTGCGTTGCAGCGTGGTCCCGGAGGCTCGGCAGCTTGAGCTTGTCCGTTGTCACGATGTGGGTACCGAGGCGTCCACGTTCTGGCGGTTGGTCCTTCCCGCTTCCTTTTTTGGCCGTTCTGTTGATCGGCTGTTCGCTCCCGCCGGCGCTCTTTTGATCGCTCGGGAGTGGTGGCTGTTAAGGTCGGCAGCCGGGAGAGTTACTCCTGTTACGACATATTTCTTTTCTTCTGTCAGTGGTGGTCGTCCGAGAACCTTGGGGGGTAGATTAATAATCTCCCCCGTGACCCTCGTTGGAGATGTATCTTGTGGACATCGAATGTTATTTCTGACAGTACTGTACTGTCCACACCACTGCCAAACATTCCCCCTCCACTGGTGCATAGTTTGCCTCCGCTCCCACCAATGTGCGACTGGCGTAGCACACCACTCCCTCTTTCTTCTCGACGTCCTTCTGTGCTAGAACTGCTCTGATGCCTTGGTAGCTGAAGTCTGTTTGCACAATGAAGGGCTTCCCGAAGTCCAACGATACTAAGATTTGTGTACTCATCTGTGCCTCCTTGAGTCAATCGAATGCATGTTGGCATTCCTCCTTCCACATAAAGTCCTGTCGCAGACGGGTTAGGGCCTACAGGGGCCTCGCGATCTTTACAACTTCCCTTACAAATCGTCTGTAGTAGCTTGCAAGGCCCAAGAAAGACCTCACCTCTGTTGGTGTTGTTGGTGCTGGCATGCGTGCAAGTGCTGCCACTTTCTACGGGTCTGGGGCCACGCCACGTGCCCCCACTACGTGCCCCAAATATAGCACCTGACTTGCTCCCAAGCTGCACTTGGATGCCTTGAGCACCAGCCTAGCTGCCTCAATCCGCGAGAATACTGTACCAAGATCCTGTATGTAGGCTTCCCAATCATGCGAGAAGATGATGATGTCATCTAAGTACGGGACTACACACGTCACCTCATGCAACACCCTGTTGATGACTTGCTGAAAGGCGGCTGGTGCGTTCTTCAGCCCAAAGGGAAGCCGCACGAATTCGTACAACCCCCGATGCGTCACAAAGGCTGTCTTGGCGATGCTTATTGGATCCATACTGATGGCATGATATGCTGCCTTGGCGTCCAGCGTACTGTAGACCTTGCATCCCCCCACAGCGTCGATAATATCGTCAATCTTGAGAAGAGGGTATGCGTTTTCCATGGTCTTCTCATTCAGCGTGCGGTAGTCGATGTACACGCGAAATCCCTTGTCCTTCATTGGGACCATCACCACCGAGAAGGCCCAGCAACTGGCGCTAGGCCGAATGACGCCCTGGTCCAACCATGCCTGGATCTCTCCATCCAACACCTCCTTCTCCTTTGGGGACATCCGGAAGGGCCGAGTGGCAATGGGGGGGCAGTCCCCCATGTCAATGGCAAACTCAACACCGTAGTCTCCAATCTTCTCCAGCCTGGAGTTGAAGATGTGTGCATAGCGGGTGCACAACACCTCCATGTCCTCTTTTTGCTACGGAGTCAAGTCCGGACAGACCGGGATCTGCACTGCCTCTTCGCTCACGTGCACTTCCACCACCACCTTCTCCTTCTCTTTTGAATTTTCCTTCTCTGCTTTCTCTGGCTGTCCTTCAATACCTTCCTCTCTGCTTGCCTCACTATTAGAACCAAGGATCACGTCCATCGCCTGCTCGTATGGCTCACGATGCTCTGCAAACTTCTCTTTGTGGTTGGCACTTTCCGATCCTCCGAACACTTCTGTCACATACTTAAATCCCCCCATTTGCTCCACTACTTCTACTAGCTTGGCCTGTCGAACTTCCTTATGCTCTTCCCCGTAATCCTCTCCCTCTGAATCCTCCTCTATGATCCATGTGACTATCTGTGGCATCATCTCAGGAGGAGAGCTTCCCCCTGGGCTGCTACTTAGAGGCTGTGGCCCCCTTCTCATCTCTTGCTCGAACACTGCCCATGTCTTTACAGTCACAAGTTCCCCCATTCCTCTCATGCCTTCCCGCAACCTCCCAATGAGCCAACTCACCATCCACCAATCATCCGCATTCATGTGGCTAAGTGCAAACCGGAGGTCATGCACAGGGTACACGGTTAATGGTACGTTAACACGAACTTCAAACTTATGCCTAGCCACATGCTTCAGAAGCCACTCTCCATCCTGTTCATTCAGTGCATTGCTCCCCAAATCACCCTGCCCATTTCCTGATGGATGATGCAAAATGGCGTCTGGCCCGGAGAGACGGGCCTCCATGGCCACTTCTTCTACTGCGGCGTGGAAGGCACCGACGTTGTCCATGGGCAGCAGGGGTGCACAGCCAAGAACCTGTCCTCGGAGCTCAAGTGTGTGGCGAGGAACTTCCTGTTCTGTGAGTGGATAGGTCAATCGAAGCTTCTTGGTGACCGTGGTACACACCCAGTGTACCCCTGCTTCTGCTCCTAGGTTTGTAGCGCCCATAGTGTCCTGCTCCTCTTTTTCCTCGCCAAGGGTGACAAGCCGTGATTCAAGCAACTGCTCCAACTGCTCCTCCTGGTCGCTGACACCGTCTTTCTCCCCAGCTCCATGCTTGTCCCCTCCACACTCTTCTTCCTCCATGCTTACTCCCACTCCCCCATCAGCCCCCTTCTCATTTCCGTTGGATCCATCCATCCCTTGCTCGCTTCCTCCCACGTCCTCACTAGTATGTTCTTGTGAACCGCGAGCGTGCCATCGGCCCCCTCTTGCTCCTGGCCCTTCATCCTCCTCATCATGTGGGGGAATGCCGTGGCAAGGCTCTTCCCACTCACCCCCTTCATGACTCCTCTCTTCTTCCTCATCCCTTGACCCTTCCTCACCTTCACTCACGTCCCCACTATCCTCTCGTATATCCTCTTCCCACACAGCCCACCGCCTTGCCTCTCGCTCCTCTTCCCCATCTGAGTCATCATACCCATGTCCAACCAGTCCCTCCGACTCTTCCTTCAACAATGCCCATGTCTCAGGTGACACCACACCACCCATTCCCTCCATCACGGTCCACAGTTCATACAACCGCTCATGGTACTCCTCGTCTCCCTCCATGTACAAGAACTCCCTTATGAGACCGATCACGTCATATGCATCCTGCCCTCGGTCCATTTTTCGTACCTCATATTGAGCAACCTTCCAGAGTACTGCCACGCTTTTCCACTCATCCTCATACTCTGTAGGCACCTCCTCTGCTTCCTCGTCGTCCCCTGGGCAGAATGGCTGTACACGTTGGGAGGCTCCAAGCCTCACCACTGACCCTTGTTGCTGCTGCTACTGCTAGGCCAAAAAGTAGGTGAGTTCAGCGATGACCGTGATGATGGCCCCCTTGGTGAACAGCCTTGCCCTTGCGTCATCCAACACCTCCTCGTACAGCTGCATGGCAAAGTCCCAGATCTGCTGGCTGCGGTTCAGGTTCCTCCCCTGAAACAATCATAGTACCCAGCAGTGGATGGTGTACGCAAAGTTAACGACCTCCGCCTCGGAGCCTTCCAGCTCATTTTGATACCCATACACTTGCTCTCTCCTTTGCCACCTCCATGCTGACTTCTTGCACCGCTTCTCTCTCCTCAAATGGTTCAAACCCCCATAACCGCCTCACATCCCCTTGGGCGCGTGCCCTCCTTCGCACATACTCTTCCCTCNTATTGAGCAACCTTCCAGAGTACTGCCACGCTTTTCCACTCATCCTCATACTCTGTAGGCACCTCCTCTGCTTCCTCGTCGTCCCCTGGGCAGAATGGCTGTACACGTTGGGAGGCTCCAAGCCTCACCACTGACCCTTGTTGCTGCTGCTACTGCTAGGCCAAAAAGTAGGTGAGTTCAGCGATGACCGTGATGATGGCCCCCTTGGTGAACAGCCTTGCCCTTGCGTCATCCAACACCTCCTCGTACAGCTGCATGGCAGAGTCCCAGATCTGCTGGCTGCGGTTCAGGTTCCTCCCCTGCAACAATCATAGTACCCAGCAATGGATGGTGTACGCAAAGTTAACGACCTCCGCCTCGGAGCCTTCCAGCTCATTTTGATACCCATACACTTGCTCTCTCCTTGCCACCTCCATGCTGACTTCTTGCACCGCTTCTCTCTCCTCAAATGGTTCAAACCCCCATAACTACCTCACATCCCCTTGGGCGCGTGCCCTCCTTCGCACATACTCTTCCCTCATGGCATTGATCTCCTCACTCTCCTCACTTGTCATGGCTACGGCCATCATGGCCATCGCCACCGGTTCTCCTTCACCACCAACTTAACCTTCTTCTAGTAGAGGTCCAATATCGCCCTCCCTCACCCCTTCTCCTTCCTCACTTGGAATTTCTCCCTCATCCAACTCCTCCTGATCGTGCTCCTTGTCCTCGCCACCTCCTCCCACTGGTGCGTCCACCTCGGCTGCCACTGCTCCTGTCATCGTCTATGGCCTACTCGCCACTTCCTGGTTCACACCCTCCGATCTTCCCAACACCTCCACTGTAACCTCCAACCTTGCCCTCCTTGCCTCAGCTTCTACGCGAGTCCCCCACCTGCCTGGTGTACCCGGAATCCATATGAGCGCATTCGGCCCCTCGTCCAAGTATACTGCTCTCATCCCCGGCCTCCAACGCCCTCCTCGAATGGTGGGACGAGGGCGAAGCCGGCGCAGTACANACCCATACACTTGCTCTCTCCTTGCCACCTCCATGCTGACTTCTTGCACCGCTTCTCTCTCCTCAAATGGTTCAAACCCCCATAACCGCCTCACATCCCCTTGGGCGCGTGCCCTCCTTCGCACATACTCTTCCCTCATGGCATTGATCTCCTCACTCTCCTCACTTGTCATGGCTACGGCCATCATGGCCATCGCCACCGGTTCTCCTTCACCACCAACTTAACCTTCTTCTAGTAGAGGTCCAATATCGCCCTCCCTCGCCCCTTCTCCTTCCTCACTTGGAATTTCTCCCTCATCCAACTCCTCCTGATCGTGCTCCTTGTCCTCGCCACCTCCTCCCACTGGTGCGTCCACCTCAGCTGCCACTGCTCCTGTCATCGTCTTTGGCCTACTCGCCACTTCCTGGTTCACACCCTCCGATCTTCCCAACACCTCCACTGTAACCTCCAACCTTGCCCTCCTTGCCTCAGCTTCTACGCGAGTCCCCCACCTGCCTGGTGTACCCGGAATCCATATGAGCGCATTCGGCCCCTCGTCCAAGTATACTGCTCTCATCCCCGGCCTCCAACGCCCTCCTCGAATGGTGGGACGAGGGCGAAGCCGGCGCAGTACAAGAGGGGAGATAGGCACGGCTTCTGATGCATTTAAAGCCCTCATTTTCTTGATCACCGCCTCAGGCCCAGCAACCACCTCTACTTCCTCTCCAATTGGGCTCACAAGGGCCTTGGTTTACGCTACCTCTGCTGCTGTCCCTCCGGCTACCACTGTTGCTCCCCCAAGAGCTCCTTCCCCCTCTATTGCTACTACTACCGCATCATCTCCTTTGTCGGTCGTGGCGTCCCTCTTGCGGCTAGCTGTTGTAGCACGGCGTCTTCGGAAACGGATGACTTGGGTAAGGTTATGCTCAGCACGCTTGAATGGCACTGACTGGTCATAGCCCGGGTGTCTCGCCGAGAATACGTACATCTGTTGCAGTTCTGGCTCTTATTGTTCCTCAATTGTGGGCTCCAAGTACGTACGTATCGGATTATCAGTCCTTACACGCCCCTGTACCCACTGCTGCACAACGAGTTCTACTTCATCCGCGTTCTCTTCTTGCACCTGCTCAGGTACAATCACCATCACCAACTGCTACTGCGCTGCTTCACCGTGCTGTTGTGCCATCCGACATCCCTCTCCCCCGTTTGTGCCACACCAGAGTAGTGCCGCTGACTTCACAAGCGCAAGTGGTGCGGTGACATGGAACGCCGACACTTGTGGCTGCTGCTCTCCTTGTGTGCGTACCTTCTTTATGTCAGAAGAATGTAATGAGCGATGTCGGCAGAAGTAGAAGCAAGTAGAAGCAATGAAGCATGCAGGAACGTGTTAGCAAAATGACGGGAGCACAAAGGTGAGTGTGATCCCAAGGAGTTAGTCGTAGGGCCTTGAGAGGGGCGAGGCACCCGAGCTCCAAGGTAGACACAGGGCAGTGAGAGAACACGAGAGTGAAGCGAGTGATGTGCAAAGATTGGACAAAAGGTTGAGAGTGACAAAGTGAAGAGTGAGCTGGGAATGGTGGACGAAGGCGATAGGAGTGAGGAGCGAGCAGAGCGAGAACACGGCGGCAAAGCCGCGGAACCAAAGGGGAACAGGATGAGCAGAATTGTTCTGGTTAACTCGAGGGAATGAACGTCCT
Source organism: Penium margaritaceum (assembly GCA_023375785.1). NCBI lineage: Eukaryota > Viridiplantae > Streptophyta > Zygnematophyceae > Desmidiales > Peniaceae > Penium > Penium margaritaceum. Next base: position 81,110 of record SZWC01007172.1, on the reverse strand, counting down.
CAACAATATACAGCAGAACAGGATAGAGAGGCATGACAATGGCTTCTTTCCGCTAGCCGGACGTGGGTGACAGTTGTCACATTATTAGGGGATGACTTGACACACGGGACTCAACGGTCAGCTGCTCAAAGAGCCGTTAGGTCAAGGTGGTTCGGTCTCCCTCCTGAACCGTTATTGAGAAAGAATAACTCTTGTCTGATTCTGAGATTTTCCAACAGTCCCCCTGAATCCGACAAGAGTTAGTAGCAGTACCTCTCCCAATCTCCGGGAAGCTGACCATTACAATGTTCAAGGAGGCCCTTCCACATGGCATGCAGGTCGTCGGGATGAGCTGACACCAGGTGATGAAGGTCCCTAGCCATGAAGTGCCGCAATAAGGTTCTGAGACCATAGTCAAGGCTGTTCTGCTTTCTGGTCATCTCAACTGGAGAGCGGCGCTTGCCGAGATTTTTGGGTCTTCCGAGGAGAGCATTTGTAGTTGCAAATCCACCAATGAGCTCCGGATAGAGGAGAGTGTAGATTTGTGTCTGCCACTCCTTGATGTTGCTTTCTTGTTTGTAGGCGATTTCGGTAGCTTGTCCTTGTTCAGCTGCGGCAGGAGCAGGGGAGGGTACTGGAGATTCTTCTGCCACTGGCTCTTCTACCTCTTCTTTTACTTCTGGTTCAATGAGGTCAATCTTGAGGTAGGGACTGGAGTTGACCTCTTTGGGCAGAGGCGGAATATCGGGATTGTCTCGGCATGTGAGGGTGATCCATTGCCGCTTCCATGCTTCTTGTTGCAAACTGAACCAGAGTTCTGGTCCATTTACTACAGTTTCGCACAGATGATGGTATGACATATCCACGAGGTTGAAGAGATGTCCCCAGATCAGGAAAAAGGTTGCATGATAGAGGTGTGGGGAATGCCGAGGAGTGCATTGATGCTCATAGGCGCCAAGGAGAAAATCAGACACACGATATTCATAGATGAAGATGGTGCTGGTCACGGTCAACAAATTATGTGACCAGCTGTAGATATTGCTTCCATCTTCATCAAGAGTTGGGCAGGTGTGCCAAGGGTTGGCCATGTTGATTCAGTCGGGGAGACAGAGACAGCTGGTGTGGCAGGCTGCGACTGGCTTGGCAGTTTCAGGGTGCAGGGGTGGAACCCCGTGCGCTGAGGAGGTGTTCGGCGTGGGCGCAGGTCGTCGCAGTGCAGGCGATGCGACCGGGCAGATCCTTGTGCTGAGCAGGCGATGAGAGCGGATAATGACGGAGAAATATTTGGACGTTTGAGTGGGCACAGGGGCAAAACCACGTGCGCTGCTGAAGTAGAGGGATAGGATGCGGCAAGGAGAATGCGAAGGCCAACGCGCCATGAGAAATCTGTTGCTGGCGTGGGTGTAGGCTGCTGCAAAGTGTGTATCTAGCTCGTGCAGATCCTTGTGCTGGCCACAGATGCTGATGATGAGGAGGCAAAAGCTAATGATAGCGGAATGTGTGCAGGGAAGAACCGCGTGCGCTGCAGAAAGTTTGGCGTGGGCGCAGGTCGTCGCCGAACGGGCGATGCGACCGGGCGGATCCTTGTGCCGAGCGAACAACGATGCAGAAGCGAAGGAAGGCAGAGGCGGCTGATGGCTGAGTGGGCGCAGGGACAGAACCACGTGCATTGTGAAGCGATACAAATGAGGAATGAAGCTGATGAAGGAGAGCGACTCGGAGGAGGTAGATGAAACTAAGATGAGGAAGAAAGCTGGAGGAGGCAGCAAGGAGGACGATGCAAGAACAGGAGGAGGATGAGGAGGAACTGATGATGATGCTGATGGAGGAAAGAGGGATGAAGATGATGATAGATGCAGGCAGTAGGAGGATGATGATACGGTGAGAGGAGTCGCGGTGGATGGAAGAGCCGGTGGTGACAACAGTGAGTGCAGAGCGAGGCAGCCAGTTCCCTTGTTGTCACGAGAGTGATGGCTTGTTCCCTAGTTGGCCCGAGACCGACGGGCAGGAAGACTGGTGGTGTCCGATGTCCTGGTAGTCTGAGTAAAGACGACTGCTGTAGGGCAAGTCGTGAGGTAGGCGGTGATGCCGGTCCGTGGGTCAGGAGAGTGACGGCTTGTTCCCCAGTTAGCCCGAGACGGACGAGAAGGGAGACTAGTGGTGTCCGATGTCCTGGTGGCGGAAGGCAATCTGCCGTTGCTGATGACAAGCAAAGGCGGCGCGGGAGAGCGGTTCAATACGATGGATGTGAGAGGGCTAAGACAGACGACATAGATGAAGAGGATGATATTTGGAGAAGGAGATGAGGGAGGGGGAGACACTTGCAAAGCCTGAGGTGATGAGAGGTAGTGGGCGGTAGGCGGCAGGAAGCTTCCAGGAAGATGACGGCAGATGACGGCTTGAGAGGATGACGATGAGACAGAGATGATATGGTGATTGGAGTGGATGAGGCAGAAGAGGCAGTTGAGGAAGACGAGGATGCTTGCGGTAGTGTTGAGTGGCAAGGGAGGTCAGGCGACGGGCGGCAGGAAGCTTCCAAGAAGATGATGATAGGCAGCGCCTCGAGGGTTGCTGGCAGCTGTTGTGGACGATAAATCGCCAATCGTTAGCCACGGGCACGGAATGGGCACAGGGCTCTCTCAGGATGACAAGATGTTTCTTTAGCGCGAGGAACACTTCAAGCGGTGCTGCTGATGTCAGCTGTTGGCGAAGCGACGAGGCACGAAGTGATGGTGGCGGCGGTAGAGGAATGCAGATCCAAGAAGTGAAGCAATGGTGGCGGTAGAGCGATGACTCGGTCACGGGGCACTAGGTGATGTCGCCTGATGCTCTGATACCATGTCAGAAGAATGAAATGAGTGATGTCGGCAGAAGCAGAAGCAAGCAAAAGCAATAAAGCATGCAGGAACGTGTTAGCAAAATGACGGAACCAGAAAGGCGAGTGTGATCCCAAGGAGTTAGTCGTAGGGCCTTGAGAGGGGCGAGGCACCCGAGCTCTAAGGTAGACACAGGGCAGTGAGGGAACATGAGAGTGAAGCCAGTGATGTACAGAGATTGGGCGAAAGGTGGAGAGTGACGAAGTGAAGAGTGAGCTGGGAATGGTGGACAAAGGCGGTAGGAGTGAGGAGCGAGTAGAGCGAGAACACGGCGGCGAGGCCACGGAACCAAAGGAGAATAGGATGAGCAGAACTGTTCTGGTTAACTCAAGGGAATGAACGTCCTCGACAATATATAGTAGAACAGGATAGAGAGGCATGACAATGTCTTCTTTCCGCTAGCCGGACGCGGGTGACAGATGTCACATTATTAGGGGATGACTTGACACACGGGACTCAACGGTCAGCTGCTCGGAGAGCCGTTAGGTCAAGGTGGTTCGGTCTCGAACCTGAACCGTTATTGAGAAAGAATAACTCTTGTTGGAGTCTGATATTTTCCAACACTTTGACATAATGCCGCACTCGAGCGGCACCGCTGCCACCTCTGTGGGAGAGATACCGAAGCGTAGCTCCTTACGGTCTTGATCAATAACTTCCTTGGCCAGATCTAGCCAGTCATTGCCAAGCAGCAGGTCATAACTCATTGCGGTCGTCACTGCTACGTCCACGTCGATGGTGAGAGCACCCAATCGGATAGGTACCCCCTTGATAACACCCCATGGCTTGAACTCCCCTCCGTTTGACATTTAGAACCTCACGTTGCTCGCCTCCACAACATCCAACAGGCCCCAAGATCCTCACCACCATCTGGGATAGTGTGGTGGTACTGGCCCTCGAGTCCACGATGGCCTTGAACTCGTGCGGCCCGATCCCCACAGTTGCGAGGCACACTGAGAATATGGGTGCTCTACTCCCGACCGTCATGGACTCTGTCACGGCTACCCTAGCTTCCTTATCCTTCTCCTCTGCTGCGATCACCTCATCCACTGCTACAATTACTACTGCTATCTCTGCTGCCTCTACGGCATCCTCATCAGTCACATCGTCTGTCACTCTCCTTTTCCCCTTTTTCTTCCGCTCCACTTCCTCCCTCAACTGCTCATCTGGCTGCCTCACTGCGGTTGCTACGATCGCTGCTGTTACGGTTGCTTCTTCCTGCTCCTCCTCTGCTTCCCCTATTGCTCCTCCCACTAATAGCCCAACCAACTCTTGCTTGGCTGCGGGACAATCGTGGATATAGTTCCACATACTTACTTTGACCCAGGTTCTCTTTATCTGCTCTACGAGTGACACTCGCGGCATTGACGCTGATCCCCCCTTGTATGCCCCTCGGTCGTTGTGTGCTTGCCGTTCATGTAGGGGATGGCTCGCCCCTGGCTGTACCCTACCAGCCTGTATGGCCCGTGGCCACCCCAGTGTGAAGGGCACGTCCCTCGTGCCATGCTTGGTGGGTAGCTGGTCATGTGGCATTGATGGATATGAAGCAACAGCCACCCCCATGCCTCCCTTTTCGTCCTGGCTGAGAGCCTTTGAGGTTGAAGCCCCCGTCCCTCCTGCACACGAAGCTGATTTCAGCTGTTGCACTGCTCTCGCTGCTGCTGCTGTTGCTGCAGTGGTGGCAGTGGCACCTCCCAACTGGCTGATGATGTAGGCTGTCGGGGATGGCTCCTTCACCCCTGCATAGTGCGATGCACTCCCTTGCATAGGCCCAGTGCCCGTAGCGAGTCCTTTAAGGATGTGTGTAGCTGGCAACATGTTTTGTTTCCGTGCGTAGTTCATCGGCGGTGCCACTAGCTGTTGCTGCTGCAGGCGTGGACAATACCGCGCGATATGCCCCTCCTTGTGACAGCGATGGCACACAATCGGCCCCTGCTGCTTGTATGGTGGTGGCCCTCCCATCATCGTTGGGCGCCCTGGTGGCCCCTGTTGCATTGGCCCTTGCTGCTATACTTGTGCGAGTTGCAGCCTCTTCTGCTCTACCTCTGCTGCTAGCTTCTATACTTCTGTCCAGGTCCGTTGTGCCTGCTGCTGCACTCGCTGCTGCATTGGCTGCTGCACCACCGCTACTCTTGGTTGGTGTGGTGCATACGGTACTGCTTGCACACAAAGGTGTGATGTCCCCGCTTCCGCCTGGCTGCATGCTCCTCCACCATGGTACTTGTACCACTCCACGGAGCTCACACAGGCATCAAGCGTGCGTGACTGCGTTGGCATGACGGCTTTCCGGGTGGTCTGGTCGAGTGCCGCCAAGAAGTGGTCCACCATCTTGGTTTCTGGGTATGTGGGGAGCGTGGCCACTAGGTAGCGGATCTGGTCGGCTAGCTCCCTCGCGGTCTACTCCAACCTGTGTTGCAACTTCTCCAAGCGCCGCAGATTCCGCGCAGTCACCTCCGCGACACTGGGCCTGAAACACACCAAGAACTTAGTCAAACAATCTTGAGCATCAGCGAACTCCCTCGCTGCTCCCCTCAGTTTTTGATGTATCCCAGCTTCAAATCTTCTCCAACCCCTAAAAACTAAGTGCCAAAAGATTCTGCATCCTCTCAGCCCATATCACTACAGTCCCTGGGTCCCCATCGTAGTTTTTCGGTGGACCAAGCGATGCCACAAATGGCATCGCCATGGTCACCTTCAGCGCTGTTCCTTTCTGCTCCCTCTCAGGTCCGCTGCTTTTCTCTCTCATTGGACTGTAAACTGCCTTACCACTCTCCTTTCTCCCTTCCTCCTCTATAGACAACTGGAAGAGTCTTTCAATCAATTCAGTCGCAGTGGTTGAGGAGACGGACTCCCCTTCTCCTTTAGTGGTGACAGTTGACGTGCTCCTGACCAACCCACTCTTAAACTTTTCCTTCAAATCTCCTCGCTCTCCCTCTCTACTTTGGACTTCCAACATGAGCGACGGACGCCGATAAGGGGAGGGACAGATCCCCCTTCTCACACTCCTTCGCTCCATTTGAACTTTTGCCACGTTGATGCAACTCACAGATCACACTCTCCACTATGCTTAACACCAAATGCCACCACGCACCACACTCCAATGGTATGGCTCGGGTAATAAGACAAGATGGGATACACAATTCTCCTAGGGTACACCTGCTGGTGCCTCTAGGGTGACTCAACTTCAAGAATGCGGGATAGAATTGAACAACACTACTCCCCACTGCCGAAGATGGGTCTCACAACTCACACCACAACTCCTCTCCTCACTTCGTTGGGAGAAGGAGACTACACTAACATCACGTTTCACTCATGACACACAACAAGGTACTCAACTTCCTGCAAGACACACCCTCCTCCTTCACCTCCACTCCTTCGGCCTTCCACTCCCCCTTAATGTTATAATGGTTCAAGAATTGAGCCTTCTTCCACCCGTCCTCCCTCTCTCCTTCTTTTGATGGCCTGCTTGTCCTCTTTTGGGACTGTTTTGGGGCTTCTTCTCCTCTCTTTTCTCTCCATTTGTTTTATAGACAATGGATCCAACTGACACAAGCCAGATGCAAGCCTCCCTTGCCACCCCAATTTCCACACAAGACAAGAATGTTCCCTCCAATTCCAAAACCCACAAGCAAGTGAAGAGATGCAAGTGCATGCTATTCCTCCCATACTAACTATCACTCCCTCTTACACACCAGGCCGTCCGTCTGTCCTAAATCCTACCCACCAATGGCACACGTGACACAGTGATGTGTGCGTCCACTCACCTAGTCGCGACGCCTTCGCTTATATCCTGCACCCAATCACTGGAAAAGGAAAGCAACAAGGAAAGGTAAGTCAAAGTCAAGATGCACACAATTCCTTTCCCGTCTCGCCCCTGTTGAACCTTTCACCAGCACACTATCACAATCCCTGACCGTTGGGATCCTTCAAATCGTCGGGCATATCATGGACATGTGACAAGAATCTTGGTGTGCACCTCCCGAAGGCTCCAAACCCGAGGAGCCGAGCCTCGACCGAACCGAAATCCCTGAAAACCCTTCGACACACCCCGGATATCTAAAATAAGTACAACACAACAATCCTCAGCAAAAATAGTCAACTGAGCACACTTTGGAGCATATGTCGTAGAACTTATGGCTTGCGCCTCTCAATAAGCCCCCGAGTCCCAGGGACCGGAACTCCGACCGACTCAAAACTCAAAGAACTCTTCCATATACACACCCTACACCTAGAAAAAGCACAGCATAAAAGATTTCACTTAAATCCAAGAAACGAGCACACTTGGAGCATACGACGCAGGTGTTGGCGCGCACCTCTCGAGGAGCCTCCGAGTCCAAGGGGCTGAAACCCCAACCGACTCGAAACTAAAAAAACTCTTCAACATGTAGACCCTGCACCTAGAACAAACACAACGCAAAATATTTCACTCAAATCCGACAACCGAGCGCACTTGGAGCATACGACATAGTTGTTGGGGCGCACCTCTAGAGGAGCCTCCGAGTCCAAGGGGCCGAAACCCCGACCGACTCGAAACTCAAAATACTCTTCAACATGCACACCCTGAACCTAAACAAGCACAACGCAAAAGATTTCACGCAAATTTGACAACCGAGCAGAGTTGGAGCACACGACATAGGTGTTGGTATGCGTCTCTCGAGGAGCCTCCGAGTTCGAGGGCCGAAACCTCGACCGACTCGAAACTAAAAAAACTCTTCAATACATAGACCTAGGATCTGAAACAAGCAAAACGCAGAAGATTTTACTCAAATCCGACAACCGAGCGCACTTGGAGCATATGACGTAGGTGTCCTTGAGACCCTCGTCCACCAAAATCCCACAACGTTTTGTGTTTGAGGCTCATTTTTCGGGTTTTTGAGCTATAGACTAAGGATGACACCTATCTTTTACCGTGCACGCACAAAACAATCTGGCTCTGATATCAAGGGAGCGCTAGCGACAGAAAACACGTACCAATTTTTTTTCGATGGTCGCCCTCACGATACGTCATGTCGAGAGTGGTCCGGACCCCACAAAACCACAAGAGTGTGCAATGGAATTGGACTAGCATGGCATGCAGGATCCTTAACCACCCAACAGCCCCCCAGTAGAAGTGCGTGAGTGCTGGACTATACTACGGACTCACTCATTCGACCCCACGACGACCCTAACGCTTGCACAAAATAATTGCTGCTGAAAGGGTCCAAACCCGGATTTCCTGGTTCCAAAAAAAGTGGCTATCGACTACACCATCAACCCGCAAAAATGAAGAGCACTATTCTATAATGGACACACCACAACGGTTGCTCCTACCTAAAGGGTAAGCGTGGAGTGACGATTCATCCCACGCCCTCGACTGACACACACATACACCGCTTGACGAATGCTCCTCACTCTCTCTCGACCCATGATGACTTGTCGACGTTGCACCTCACACTAGTCGCACATCCTCGACAGTAGCTTAAACGACACACTTCCCACACTCACTGTCGTCGAGCATCGAGAGACGAGGTTAGCACGCCACAATGCACAGTACCTGACGATACGATGCTCGATCCTCCAACACAAGCTTGGTTCTTGCCACGCACGAGGAAAGTAGCTTGTGGCCTCCTAGGCCCCTCGTAGACAACGCCCTCCGGTGTAGCTTGGTCACGACTAATGGCCGACACGATCACCTTGGCCAGGTGATGGGGCCGCCAGTTGGGGTTGACTCTTTGTAATCTGCACCACACCACCTCTCTCGCACCTTCCACCAAAACCAGATGCACACAAAAGGGCACTCATCCAAGCAAGCCGCCCATTCACAGCTCGGGCAACACCTTATCTAGTCCATTTGCTCTTAGTTGTCCATGTGTCAAAGGCTACGTCGATCCGATCCTTTAGGGATTGAACACTAGAGTGCAAGGTCTAATGTTGCTGACTTGAGCCAACAGCACAACAGTGTCTTGCCCTCCCCACACATCCACGTTAAGCACGCATGCAAACATGAAAGGTGGGTGTAAAAGCATGGGGAGTCTCACTAACCCGGCTAAGAGATGACGGCCTCTCACAGGGATGGCGGTTGGGGTCGAGCACATAGCAACGGTCGGTCATCCTTGCGACCTTCAGTGACGGGGCCTTCGGACTTTACAGTCGGCTCGTCTAACTCCTGCAAGTAACCCCACCACACTTTCCAAGCCAACACCATTCCCAGGCGCAAATCTCCACCCTCGGGACACTCTTCCCACCACACACCTAGGTAGAAATCGGCGTTACTATCCCTACAATCACCCAAACTGAATTTCAACAAGCAAGCTAGACGCGCCACGTCCCAAGCTTCCCAACGCTACCTCCAATGTAAACGTCTGTCAATGACTCACACCGCCACACTCATTCTACTCCAACCACAGAATTCAAGACTTTGCACCCACCCACGCAAGCCACAAGTCCATTCCACACTGGCCCAAGACAACCGCACTCACCACCCCGACAGGCCTTGGCGATGCGGCAGTTGCCCTCCTCGTCGCTCCACCCTCGTCCGAGCTCCACCCTCGAGCGTGTGTGGCGTGCGGCTCCCGACCTTGGCAACGGCGTCTTGCTTCTCGCGACCTAGTATTTGCATGATCCCCTTAATTTGAGCTCCATGGCGCCTCACTTTTAAAAACAATGAATGTGGGGCAACCTAGCCTACGACGAGTGAATGTTGTACGGGTATCCTCACTTCCAACCGGGTCCTTCTCTCAAAAGCATACACGGCTCCAGGTACGTGAACAGTCACGCATGGCAATGGCACGAGTGGAAAATGGAGAGCGAAACGAATGGAGCGGGAGAGTTAGTTGAATGTCAACATTAGTTTGGAACAATGCCTAGGACATTGACTATACCCAACCCCTCTCACAGGTCCGCCGAAGCGCGACTCCCATTTTTAATCCAAAACCATCAACTAGTCTAAAAATGCTACACCCAGCTAGGTGGTTTCGAACTCCCTTGTCCTCTACGAGCACGTCCTAGAGCTGGTAATTTCAAATAGAAACTAGGACTAGCACTAGTCTCTACTCCCCCTAAAATTCTCTCAAACAAAATCACTTGAGGAAATTTTTCCCTCCTCAATGTTCTCATCTTGCGTCGGTCTTCGTTTCATTTTTCCAGTTGGCCTCCTAGCTTGAATTTGGTCACACGGCCTGTGTTGTTCCTTGGTTGATAGCCTTTTCAAAGCACTCGAGGAATTTTTTTCAATCGAGTGCGACAAGAGGGCAGCCGTCTCAAGCTGTAGTCGGCTCTCCTCTTTGCTGAGTCGACGTTGTGAAGGCTCACGATCCCCCTGCTGTCAATGCTTGCTTCGCTTTCCTAATCTTGCCCTCCTCCAAGCGGGGTCCTCGCTCTTGGTTCCAATAAAAATTAACGACGACAGCCTTGAGTCAAGTGGCCACTCTCACAAGACATCTTTTTTTGCTTCTTAAAAAGACCCACTCTTTTTTTCTCCGTCCTCACCTCTCACCATCATTTTTCCAAATAAAACTTGGGAGTCAACCCCCCCCCTCTCAGTGACCTCAATCGCTTTTGTAACTCCGCTTCGTCACCTTCACCTTTTTGAGATTCACTTCGTGAGTGCCCTTCTCACGACCATCCTCTCTCTTTTTAAAATCCAATACCGTACTGCTACGTGAAAGGTTGAGGCTTTTTAATTATAATTACGAAAGAACGTGTGTTTGGGCTATGGTATTTATGCACAAATACAAAATGTGTGGATTGAGTTCCACACAAACACAAAACAATTTGTACGTTGTCTCTGTTCAAACCCAGAAGGAGCATGGTTATGACGCCTCAAATTCAAATGGCCGAAACATACCTCCTAGTGCGTCTCGCTCCTGGTGCGAAGGGGCTGGACTACATGCCACGTCACGCACGTGGACTGACCGCTCTCATGCGAGCGGCCAGTCCACGGCTGAGGTCTCGGGCTACTCAACCTCGACTACGCAAATCTGTATGGTCAAGGCCGAGCGGCCGACCATCAACGAGGAGTTGAACGTGACGCATCGGAGAATTAAGAAAGACACAACCGCAGCCAGACCCCAATTTCACACAAATACAAAATAAGCTTTCATAATTCCACACAAATACAAAAAAACATAAAAAAATATGTTTTAAAAACCTTTTGAGTGGTAGTACGATAATGTATCCCCACTCAGGACACTCCTCCTTATGGCAAGACTTGCGAAGCACAATCTGCCTCATAACAGTAGTCACTTCGGTGGGAGCGACCACAACCTCACTCGCGTCAAGAAAGTCCACCCGTCGTCTTTGTCGTTTCCACGCTACACGCTGCTTCTGGCCTCACTTCGGCCCTCATGTCCGCTATCAGAGCATGATTATGAGTCACGCTTGACCCTTTTTATCGCGTCCTTCTTTAAAACCCGGTAGCCGCGTTGCCTTCTCCCAATGCTACCTCACTCACATCTCATTTCACACTCGTCTTCCTTGTTACACAGTAAAATTATTGCGGCTTCTCACTGTTACCCCTCGTGTACATTAATTTACACTTGACAAAATCCTTCCAGGCCTTCTTCCCTCTTGTTGGCCCTCTTAGTGAGTTCACACTTACTAATTTTAACTGTGCGCAATAGTGTCCCCCTCTCATATGGTTCTGTGGCACTTTCGTGAAATCTGCTTCCTCGTGCTTTTCATGCTTCGGTGCCTTCCAAAAACATACGCGCGGCACAATGCCATGACACCATTATGGTCACCTCGCGCCACCCGTCAAATGGCGTGAACGGTAGGTGCAAAGTCGCCACCTGCCGATGTCAAACTTCTTCCTCACAAGCTTCCACGCGACGAACCCAAGCCGCTTCCTTGTTCCCCTCTCACCACTCGCGTCCACACAAAGTAGGCGACCACAAAATGGCATGTCACCATCATGTGCACCTGCGCCACTTCGTGTTTCTTGCGATTTTGGTGAGCGGAGTTCGTTTTTCCACCGTCACCACCGTCCTTATAACTCGGATCCGCCTCGCACTCGTAGCAAACACAATGGCATATCACCATCATGGTCACCTCGGTCACTTTTGCGTAACTTAGTCGTTTCAACTCGGATTTTAGTGCATATAGGTGCGTTGGATAACTCTTGAGTAGAATCATCTCATGAAGTGGTGGCAAGTAAAAATCGGCCATGTCTCCACCAAGCTATTCCTTGCCAAAGTTGCGTACCCCCAAAAATACAATGCCACGCCACCATTGTGGTCACCTCCGTCCCTTGGCCGTAACTTAGTCATTTGAACTCGGAATTGAGCACCGTAAATTGCGTTGGATAGTTCTTGTCAAGATGCACACATGGAGATGTCCAAATTGAACTTTTTCACAAGTCTGTGTTGTATAGTTTCTCAAAACAATTCACGCCCCCTTGTCCGAAGCTCCTCGACTGTCCTCTTGCTCTTCCACCGTAAGTGATTTCGCCACCGCCGATGACGCTGAAAAATTCTCTTAAGTCACATTATTTTGTGATCCACCTTTTTTTGGGTTACAAGGCGACCGGACCACTGGTAGGGATAGACTCTTTACACCCTGCACCACACCACCTCACCCAAACCTGTCACAAAAACCACACGCACACGAAAAGGGCGCTTATCCAAGCAAACCGCCTATTCAAAATACGGGCAACACAATAGCCAATCCACTGTTTCTTAGTTGTCCACGATTCAAAGGTTATGTCAATCCCATCCTTTAGAATTTAAACCTAAGAGTGTAAGGTCTAATTTATGCTCACTAACAGCACAACAGTGACTTGCCCTCCCCTCACGTCCACGTTTTGTTTCAGCTTTCTACTAGTCCAGGGGGTAAAATTATAAGGTTCCCAGCTTCCTCTACCGAGTTCCGCCCGTCAGCGCCCAGTCCTGGAGGAGAGCAACTATAGCTTGCCAGGCTACCCGACGGTCGACGACCTACCTATCGACACCCACAAGAGGTCAGATCAGTGTTTTAGTCAACTAACAATCCCCCCAAGACGTGCGAAAGCGCGTGCCTCGAATGTAGAGGACTGCCATACCCAGCAGGGCATTGGCTAAGAGTGTAAAATGGTCACTCAGCCCATCTCTCGCATTGCGAGGGTTTTGTACTAGGTGCTTATGTTACACCCCGGAGTGCACAGCCTAGTGTAGATGCGGTTTAGCCACAGAGGGCTTGATCCCCGCTCCACCATGCATCACCCTTGGGATGCCACTCCAAATGTTGTCCACCATCCTCACTTCCTATCGAGGCCCGGCTTTCACACGTTCGGTAGCGTTCTGGTCCCAGCTTCTTAGGATCGCCCCTCCTCGATGTAAGCGTTCTCAGTGCGGGGTCAGTGGGGAGGACTCAGGGTCAAGCTGGCACAACCCTTGCTTAACGCATGGTTCTATATTATTAGCACAGAGAGCTGCCATGGGCCCTAATTCGTCATTACACAGGTCGTCACGCCCCTGAGGATCCAGTCTGAGGACACCCATGCTCCGTGTGTTCAGCTGAACCCTGTCCCCATCGTCCGATGGGTCACTGGTGTGCCAACGCTGGCGCCGGCTCGGGGGTCACCTCCATCTGAAACTTTGGTTGTTCCGGAGCCAAAGGGCCGGACCACCAATCCGTACCCTTGACAGGATGCAGCGCCTTTAGCCCGCCGAGGATCCCCAGACAATTTCCACCCCAGACCACGTGGAGGTAGCGTTCACACTAGCGAGTTCACACTCGTTAATTTTAACAGCACGCAATAACTTCCCGCCTCATACGGTTCCATAGTACGTTCGTGAAATCAGCTTCTTCGCGTCTCTCATGCGTCGGTGCTCATCGCAACACGCATGCAACACAATGCCGTGACACCATCATGGTCACCTCGCACCACCCGTCAAATTGTGCGAACAATAGGCACAATGTTACCCGCTGATTTCAAGCTTCCCCCTCACGAGCTTCCACGCGACGAAACCAAGTCGCTTCCTTGTTCCCATCTCAATGCTCGCATCCACACAAAACACGTGCAAGACATAATGGTTTATCACCATCACGTACATCTCATTCCACTTTGCATTTCTCGTAATTCTGATGACAGGAGTTTATTTTTCCAGCACAACCGCTGCCCCTCTTATAGCTCGGATCCGCCTTGCACTCGTAGCCAACACAATCCCCTGTCACCATCATGGTCACCTCGGCCACTTTCGCATAACTTATTCGTTTTAAGTCGGATTCTCACGCTAATAGGTGCGTTGGATAGCTCTTGAGTATACGTATCCCATGGAGTGGTGGCACATAAAAATATGTCAAGTCTTCACCAAGTTACGCTTTGCCAAAGTTGCGTACCCCCAAAAACACAACGGCATGTCACCATCATGGTCACCTTCGTCCCCCGACCATTACTTAGTCGTTTGAACTCAGAATTGAGCACCATAAATTGCGTTGGATAGATCTTGCCGACACGCACGCAGGGAGATGTCCAAACTGAAATTTTGCATGAGTCTGTGTCCCTTAGTGTCCCTCAAAAAGTCACGTCCCCTTATCCAAATTTCCCCGACTTCTCTCGCTCTTTCACCGTAAGCAATTTTACCACCGCTGATGCTGCCAAAAAATTCTCTTGAGTCACATTATTCTGTGATCCACCTTTTTCTGGATTACAGGTGTAACCTTCCCCTCATAAGGGAGTTGCTCCGTAGCTCTTAGAAGCATTCTCTTTCTCCTCTTTGTACCCCCACACATCTTCTACCCCTTTCAACGCTGCCCACCATTACTCCTCCTACTCCTCCTATAGCCTCTAGGGAACTACTCATTTTTTTTCTAGAAAAAGCACTAGCACCATAAGGACCACCCTGCTTCAAAATCCAGAGCTAGCAGACACCCCTATCTGCTCTTCTCCTCCTCCATGGTGCTCCCTTTGGGATGCCTTTCGTTAGGCAATCTTGCTTAAGTCCAATCTGCTACTCCTTGGCGGGTGGCACACCACTGGTGCCCGCTTTTTCTTTGCTCTTTCTCTTCTTGACCTTCTCTCCTTCGTCCACCTTCTTCTTGTCACTGTCCCTTATTCGTCCCTTGTCTACTGCCTTGTCCTTCACCTTCCTCCATCTAGTGTCGTCCTTTGCTCCTGCTGCTCTTGCTGTTTTCGCCGCCACTGAGGTTGCCATTGTGGCCATGGCAAGAACTGCCGCTGGCGTCGCCACTCCTGCAAGCACTGCTGCCCTTACTCCTCCTGCTTTAGCAGCCATCATCATCGAGGCTGTTGCTGGTGCTGCGAGGACTATCTTGCTACCAGAGTAGATGGAGTGGACATGGTGTTTGTGGGTCCTCGGACTGGTGTTCCGAGAATCAAGGTTGTATCTGACACGTTTCCTCCCGTCTCGTCAACCTTCTTCTTTTTATTTCTTGCTGTTAGCTTCTCTCCCTCATGCTGCTTCTCTCCTTCCTTCTCCTTCACTAGTGCAATGGGTGTAGATTCCGCAATTGGGCTTGCCATAGTTGACGCGGCTGCTTGTGTTCCAAAGATGGTCTCAGCTTCCTCCTCCAACGTCACACCATGTGGCCCTCCTTCTTCCTGCGCTCCTCCCTCAGACTCCTCATCCTCGTCGATGTAGTGCTTGTGTGTGCCACCTACAATGGGCTTGGTAGTTGAGAGGTATCGACGAAGAGACAAGCTCCCCTCCACATCCTCCACCTTGGGCTCTTCCTCTTCGACTTCAGCCTCCTCTTCCACTTCTGCTCCTTCCGGCTCGTCCGTCCCTTGTTACTTTTTCCTTCGTCGAATCCTCTTCCCTCCTCCCAATGTTGTCGTTTTGTTCCATTCCCTCAACCTCTCCCACATCTTCTTGCTTGGTCCGATGGTACTGATCCACTTGTACCGGAGGTCAGTCTCTGTCAAAGGGTAGCGGTCTTGGAGGCTGGCTACAAAGACATTCCCAGGTCCGTCATCCACGAGCCTCACATGAAAGTCTGGATAGACCTCTGCCACCTTCCAGAGTCCTTGCATTGCATGTTCAGTCCGTCTGCACTCTCCTCCTCGGGCACAGTTCCACATCACCATTGTGTTGACATTTACCTTCTTTACTTCAGCGGGGACGATCCTCCGCTTGTTGTTCTTCCTACGCTGGCTCACTTGTGCCCGATCTGTATTCTGCCACACCTGGGGGATTGTTGTTCGCACATCAGCTGCACGCTCCGCCACGTACTCCACCACTTGCCTCTCTGTAGCCTCACCCAGGTCTTGTTCCCCAAACTTCGGCTCGCCTAGGAGGTTGAGATTAGCCTACCTTCTGTAGTTGAGGTAGAATACGCTGAACTTGGTTGATGACTACACTGCAAACCTGTATGTCACAGCCACCAGATGCAACACTCGATCCCACTCCATGCCATGAGTAGAGGCAGTCTTTGCCAGTGCTGCCTTGAGAGTGCGGTTGAATCGCTCCACCATCCCCGATGACTGAGGCTGCTCTGGTTTCA
The DNA here is from genome assembly GCA_023375785.1 of Penium margaritaceum. Taxonomy (NCBI): domain Eukaryota; kingdom Viridiplantae; phylum Streptophyta; class Zygnematophyceae; order Desmidiales; family Peniaceae; genus Penium; species Penium margaritaceum. The sequence goes on along the minus strand of SZWC01007172.1, from coordinate 64,839 downwards.
ACAGCTCGATATACACGGCCCATGCCTTCAGCAGGTCCGTCTCCTGTAGCCACCTCCCACTCTTCAAGGGCAGGAACCTCACGTGCGGGGTAATGTCCGGTTGGGTAGCGCATGAGTTTCTCTTGCTGTATGAAGAACCGTTGTGCACGCACCCTCACTGTACGCCTCTCCTTATCACTCCACAGCGGGCTCATCACCCAACCGGTGAGGAAATCAATGAGGTTAATGTCCAACGTCACATTGCCGATATTTTCCTCCTCCTCATCCTACTACGCTGTATCCAGATCATGATCGAAAAAAAGATTCCTGGGGGCCATCATTCTGACCTCTGTCACCTTTTTCTCCCTCACTTGTCACACCGGTCTGCTGCCCAAATTGTTGTGTCGATTGCCCTTGTCGTGTTGACTGCTCTTCCTGTGCCGTCTCCTCTTCTTGTACCTCTTGTTCCATTACTTCTACTACTTCCCCTCCCATCATCTCCTCAACTGCTACTGCCTGTAAAATAAAGCTTCCCAGAAGGGGATATCCTGTCTTCACCTCCCCCTCACATGCCAACGGCTGCTCCGCAGCCGAGAGTGGCAGTCGAGACAGCGCATCCACGTTTGCTGCCGATGCTCCATTGTGGTACCGCACTGTGAACTGATATTCCTGTAGCAAGATGACCCACCTGACCAGATCCCTTTTGGGGTTCTTAATGGAGTGCAGCCACTCCAAAGCATAGTGATCTGTCTTCAACGTGAACTCCGTCCTGTATAGATATGGACAGAAGTATTGTACTGCCCACACCACTGCCAAACATTCTCCCTCCACTGGTGCATAGTTTGCCTCCACTCCCACCAACATGCGACTGGCGTAGCACACCAGTTGCTCTCCGGTTCCCCTTCTCTACTCCGAACTTTCAACACGGGCGGTGGACGCCTGTAAGGGGAGGGACGAGTCCCCCTCCTTATGCTCCTTCACTCAACTTGAGCCTTTGAAATGTTGATGCAAATCAAAGATGACACTCTTACTTTGTTCAATGCCAAATATCACCGCACACCACACTCAAATGGTGTGGCTCATGTAACAAGACAAAGTGGATGAACACTCCTCCTCGGGCATGCCTGTCGGTGTCTGTAGGATGACTCCACCTCACGACTACAGGGTAAAATGGAACAACACAATGCCTCAATTCCAATGGTGGGTCTCAAAACTCACAGCACAACGCCTCTCCTCACTTTGTTGGGACAAGGAGACTACACTGACACCATGTTTTACTCACGGTACGCGACAAGATACACAAGGCTTGCATAACTCACCCTCCTCCTTTGTCACCCTTCCTTTGACCTTTCACTCTCTTATAATGTTATAATGGGTTTGGGCCTTATTTAGGAGATTTGGGCCTTTTCCACCCGTCCTCCCTCTTCCCATCTTTCGATGGCCCTCTTGTCTTCTTCAAGGGCTCTTTTGAGGCCTCTTTGTCTCATTTTTTTCTCCTCTTTTTCTTTTGAATAGGCAATAGGTCCACTTGACACCTTTCAGATGCAATCCTCCCTTGTCACCCCAACTCCTACACAAAACAAGAATGTTTCTCTCCAATATCAAGATCCATAAGCGCGTAAAGAGATACAAGTGCACGATAACTCTCCTACATTAGCTGTCACCCCCTCCCTTTCAGGCACTCGGCTATCCTTCCTCCCCTGATCCTGCCCACCAATAGCACCCTTCATTCAGGAACGCACACTTTCATTCACCTAGTCACGACGTGCTTGTTTGCACCTTGCACCCAATCACTGAAAGAGAAAAGTATTAAAGGAAGGTAACACAAGGTCAGGATGCGCACACGCCCTTGCTTGTGTCACCCTTGTAGAACGTGCAGCTAGCACAGTATCCCAATTCATTAAAACCATTGGACATATCCTGGACACACCACAAGGACCTTGGTGTGCACCTCCCGAAGGGCCTCCGCGTTCGAGGGACCGAAATTCCAACCACCTCAAAACTCTAAAAACTCCTCAATATACACACGTGGTACCTGAAACAACCATAATGCAACAAATTGTACTTTAAATGGACAATTGATTACTTCTTGAGCATACGGTGTAGGTCATCTCAAGACCCTCGCTCACCAGAATCGTACAACTTTTTGTATTTCAGGCCGATTTTTTCAGGCTTTCAAGCTACAGATCATGGATGATGCCTATCCTGTATTGTATGTGCACAAAACAAACTCACTCTGAGAGGAGCAACAAGGGAATAGACATAACACGGATAGTTTTCTGATGTCCAAGATTTGAGGACTACATTTTTGGTCCGTTTCTGACCCAAAGTCAAGAGAGTGACTGCGCGGAACCTGCGGCGCTTGGAGCAATTACAGCAGAGGCCGGAGCAGACCGCACGAGAGCTTGCTCACCAGATCCACTACCTAGTGGCCACGCTCCCTACATATCCAGAAACCAAGATGGTGGACCACTTCTGGGTGGCAGTGGACCAGGTCACTCGGACTGCCATCATGCCAACCCAGCCGCATGCGTTTGACGCTTGTGTGAGCTCCGTGGAGTGGTACGAGTACCACGGTGGGGGAGCGCATAACCAGTCAGAGCCAGGACCGTCAGAGCTCCGTGTGCAGGCAATGTCATAGACCCTAAACCAACTAGGTGTAGTGGTGATGCAACAGTCGATTTAGCAGCCAATAGTAGCCAATTGAGCAGCCGATATAACAGAGAATGTAGCAGCAAGTGCAGCAGCCGGTGCAGCAGCAAGCGCAGCCTACCTCGGAAGACGCACAAAATTGAGCAGCAGAGGTAGAACAAATGAGGTTACAGCTGGCACAGGCGCAGCAACAAGGACCGCTACAACAGGGGCCGCCAGGGCGTTTGACAATGATGGGAGGACCGTCGCCATACAGACAGCAGGGGCCAATTATTTGCTACCAGTGTGACAAGGAGAGACACATCGCATGGTACTGACTGGGCTTGCAACAACAACCAGTAACACCACCAGTTAACTACATAAGGGTGCAAGACATGTCGCCTACTGCACGTATCATTGCAGGTCTCACCACGTGTGCTGCGCCTGTGCAAGGAGACGCATCACACTACGCGGGGGCGAAGGAACCATCCCTGGCAGCTCGCATCATTGGCCTATTAGGAGGTGTCATTACCACCACAGCAGCAACACCAGCAGCAACGAGGGCCACGTAGCAGTTGAGACAAGCCTGGTGTGCAGGAGGGACGGGAGCTTCAACCTCAAAAGATCGCAGCTTGGATGAGAAAAGGGGCATGGGGATGTCTGCTGCATCGTATCCATCGGTGCCACGCGACCTGTTGTAAACCAAGCCCGACACAAGGGACGTTCCCTCCACGCTGGAGCAGGCACGAGCCATACAAGCTGGGAGAGTGCAGCCAGGGGTAAACCATCGAATGCATGAGTGGCAAGCGCATAGCAACAGAGGGGCTTACAAGGGGGGATCAGTGTCAATGCCGCGAGTTCTACATACTCACCTTCACGGTGGTACTTTACAACGATTGGCTATACCTGGCCAAGGCGGTCATCGACAAGGACCGTAAGGAGCTACGCTTCAGGATCTCACCCACGGAGGTGGCGGCGGTACCGCTATGTCAGGAAACTGATATGAGGCAACGGAGTGGCTGAGGTACAGGTGAGGAGGAAAGAGAAGCATCCACGAAGCTGCAGAGGGCTGACGAAGAAGTGACGTCACTCGGAGTTAGTACAGAATGAGGAGAACCATCAAAGTATGCTGTGCCAGTACGAGGATGATGAGAGCGGAACAATGACAGGAGCATTAAGTGAGCAGAAGCTCATGGGGGCAGTGCCGAAGCGCTGGCTGGNAATGCATGCATCATACAGCTCAGCAAGGGTAAGGCAATGACTGGTTTTTTTACAGCAAGATCTATCCATTGGGCCAATCGCATGAGCAGCATTACCTCAAACTAAGCAGATTGCAAGGTCCACGTGTAACCCAACCGCACCATTGAACTGAAGATTCCTTGATTTCGTTTTTCATTTTTTTCGATGAATTGTGTATCACACTCGTCTTTTGTCAACTTGTGTGCGCGAGTCGTTCACCATTCTTGGTTCTTGCATGCTCCGCAACCAATAAATGTTCATACATTGTACCTGTAAAAATCCGTAAAATATTCGTTGAATTGAGGCTACATGCATCATCTTGCAATGCCAGTCCAGGATCACGGGTGCATGGGTCATCCGTGCATCACAACCCCAGGCACACGGTGGCCGAAGCCCTTCCTTTGGTCCATCACATTGCAATGCCACTCCGAGGCATGTTATGTATCATCCATGGGTCATCCATCCGAGGCTCGCGGTTGCCGAAGTCTTCTCGGAAGGACTTAGGCGTTCGACAAGCTCAAAGTGTAATCGGCTTTAGTAACGCCCCACCCTTCTGCTAGCCGTCTGGTGCGACACTTGTGTCGCACCAGCATGGCGTCTCAACCTTCCGGCTCGTCGTCTCACCCGTCTCGGGGGGACAGCTCTGCTGCTGGCACCGTTCAGTCACCCATTCCTTCATCTGGCGTTACCGACGCCTCCTTCAACCCAACTCGCTGGAATCCTCCCCGAAAGCGCCAGTGCAGCGGTGACTTTCTGACAAAGGAGTTGAGCAAGCACTGTGACCCTGTCCCAACAAAGACAAAGAAAGCGGGGTGGCGCTGTGGCTCATGCGGCACCATCAAAGCAGGGACCTGTGACCGTATTCGCGGCCATTTTAGCGGCGACAACCACAACATCGGACGGTGCCCGTACCCACCACCAACTGCCCGCGATGCCCTAGGGCTGGAGCGAGTTCCGCCGCCTCCCTCAGGATGGAAGCCGCAAAGTGTCCAGCTGTACAAGGGACTTGGAGCAGAGTGGGGGACCAAGGACAAACCCGTGCAGTGGGTAAAACTGTGGGAGAAGTACCAGACGCAGGCCTCTGCCGCAGCAGCCGGGGTCATGTTGGAGGCCGACAGTGACGATGAGGGGCCTCACCCCGGACAGTCCATCCGTCAGGAGAGTCAAGCAACAGCCTCAGACATTGTCCCTATGTTCGACGTGAGGAGGGCTGCCTCTTTCCGGCAGACCAGCATGGACAAGCACATCGAGCGCGGCCACAATGATAGGTGCCAGCTGAACGTGGTGAAGCTGATGTGCATCCAAGCAGCTCCTATATCCTTCTGCCGTGAATCAGTACTCCTTGAGACCCTGAAGTCTGCTCGGAAGATTTCTAGTGGCTTCCGCCTCCCAAGCCGCACCCGCGTCGTCAAAGACCTGCTCCCCAAACTGGATAAGGAGCTGGAGGA
>SZWC01007172.1:51190-59176 GCA_023375785.1 Penium margaritaceum | reverse complement strand
AGAGGGCTGACGAAGAAGTGACGTCACTCGGAGTTAGTACAGAATGAGGAGAACCATCAAAGTATGCTGTGCCAGTACGAGGATGATGAGAGCGGAACAATGACAGGAGCATTAAGTGAGCAGAAGCTCATGGGGGCAGTGCCGAAGCGCTGGCTGGAAGCTCCAGCGCTGAGGCACGGGCCGACAGGAAGTCACAGATGATGATGATGAGTCCCAAGGGCTCGTGGGCGCAGTACCAATGGTACGGGCGCGAGGATTACTGGGGATGTCGCAGCATCATGGAGCGAGCAAGGCACCGGGCCAAGCCTCAGTCACCACGAGCGGGCAAAAACGATGAAGGATGAGTGAGCAAGGCCGCAGCCGAAAGGCGGGCACAAGGAAGGCAACGATAGAAGATCGGCGCCACAGCTTGAAGCGGGCAGCCAGACATGAAGGTCAATACGGAAGCGCCACAACCAGGAGGCGGGCAGCTAGATGGCAGGCAGAGCAGAAGCGCCATAGCCAGGAGACGGGCAGCTGAAGGAACAGGCAGCGGAAATGACAGGAATGAATCTTAGTAGATTGAGCATGCAAAGTACAAGCGTTACTACATATAGTCCTAGCCTAAGGTCCACGCGCTAGGGTAGACGATAGCTGAGCCTCAGTCGGAGCCGGGCTGCTGCAGCTGCTGCTGTTCTTGGAGCGACGGAGTCGCGTCTCGGGTAGCCAGGTCCTCCGAGGGATTGGAGTCGCTGTGCCGAGGTCTTGGCGGATCTTCCCGTTGTCTCTTTGCGACTAACAAGCCACGTCGGGGTTTTTGGCTTGATGGTGCCGACGGGACTGACCGTTCGAGGGTGACCGTCGGAACGGTTCCAGCCGTTAGTTATCGGTGTCCGCCTAAGCCGTTGCACTGTGCCGAGAAGGATTTGTACTGTCCGCCCGGTATAGTTTTCCGGGGGCTGCTGTCTGGATGCGGGGCTTTCTTGTTGTTCTCCGGTGAGAACCCGGGTCCACAGGCTTCTTGTGGGAATGGCACTTTATTTCTGACACCCCCCTGCAATCCCACAAGATGGGACCCGCTTGTGAGCACACTCCTTGAGGCTTTTGCACCAGGGTAGTCTCCTGGGGTGCTGTAGTCGGTGCGAATTAGAGGAGTTGCATGACAGGTTTTCGCAATTTTGACGCGGAGTTGTTGTTTGCCTTTTCGGTACATGAGCAGGCTCAGCTCCTGCTGAGCACCTGATGAGTTTTCGCCACGCAGGTGTGCAGGGAGCAGAAAGAAGTCAAACGGGNAGGTTGTCATGAAGGTGTTGAGGTCGTCCAGGGAGAAGAGAGGGAATGGAGAAGCACTCTGAGGGACATGGAAATTTGCAGATTCTGGTGAGGCTACAGAAGGTAGGTGGGGAGAGAGAGAGATGTGTCTCGTATAGTCGTGATTGCAGAGGAGGAAGTCAGAGTTGTGGACTGTGCATTGACCGCAAGAGATGGCTTAGAGGGAGGAGAGGTATCTTGTGATGAAGAGACATGTGTCGATTGTCGCTCGAGTGTAGGGAGAGCTGTTGCTAGGTGAAAGGCACTGACTTGCAGTGTGGGTTCATCAGGCGGTGACAACTGGAGCTGTCCAGGGCGGTAGGGATGTTGATGATGTCGACGGAACCGTCGGTTTCTACGAGCTTGACTTTTGGTGTGGCAGGTGAGATTTGATTTGTCCATTGGGGTTGATGTTGACAGTGCCGCTGGAGTATTTGGCCTTTGTGCCTGACATGCTGAGAAGTGGTTGACGCTTTGAATGATGTTTGAGGATGAGCATGTTGAGCACAGTGGAGGTGTGGAGGTGTAATTGATTGCGAAAATGTTCCTTGAGAGCGGATCTCTGGAAGTGCTGGAGGAAGAAGATGCTGACAAAAGGGCCGGAGGTGACTGCGTGTTCTGAGATGTTGTTGCGATGAGGTCAGTACGGGAGTGTTGTTTCTTTCTGTGATGGAGATAATCAAGAAGGGTTACTGCAACCCCTCCAAGGCTTAAAAGGAATGGAAACATGGTGCTGGAGTCTGGAGAGGGCGAGGAAGCATGACTTTGAAGCTCCTACTGTAGGCGTTTAGGGTGAGGGATTGTGCACGCTGGAAGGCTGAGGTTGAGATTCTGCTGTGTAGTTGGAGGCACAAGTGTAGATCAGTTGTTGTGCTTGTAGGACTCTGGTTTAGGAGGAGGGAGGTCACTGGATGGTTGCTAAAGTTGCTGTGATGGAGGAATTGAGGCTGTGATGTTTGCGTCGGGCACAAAGGACAGATGAACGGCTGCTGCTGAGTCGACTGTTGCAAGGAGTAGGTCTACTGGGCGGCGCGAGAATGAACTGATGTTGCTCTGGCTGTTGTGCGTGTGTGGCGTCACTGGTGTCGTGCCCATACACGGTGCAGTGATGGTGTTGACACGGTGTAGGATGATTTTCTTGTGAGAGCAAGCTGCTGCTGTGGACGGAGGTGCTGCTGCTGTTGAGGAAATGGCGGCTTGATAGGTGCGCGCTTTGGTGGAGTGCTTGGGGAGACTGATGCAGGTGATGGCTGCTGCGAGGCGAGATGATGTGAAGCTGGTGTTGCTGCCGAGATGAATTGAGTTGATGCTGGTATGACGTTGGCTGCTTCTGCTGATAGCTGCGCTTCGGTAGGACGTTTCAGGCAACAGGCGAGTTCGGAGGCAGATGGAGGATGATATTGCGGTCATAACCTTTTGCTATGCTCTGATACCATGTCGGGAAACTGATATGAGGCAACGGCGTGGCTGAGGTACAGGTGAGGAGGAAAGAGAAGCATCCACGAAGCTGCAGAGGGCTGACGAAGAAGTGACGTCACTCAGAGTTCGTACAGAATGAGGAGAACCATCAAAGTATGCTGTGCCAGTACGAGGATGATGAGAGCGGAACAATGACAGGAGCATTAAGTGAGCAAAAGCTCATGGGGGCAATGCCGAAGCGCTGGCTGGAAGCTCCAGCACTGAGGCATGGGCCGACAGGAAGTCACAGATGATGATGATGAGTCCCAAGGGCTCGTGGGCGCAGTACCAATGGTACGGGCGCGAGGATTACCAAGGATGCCGCAGCATCATGGAGCGAGCACGGCAGCAGGCCAAGCCTCAGTCACCATGAGCGGGCAAAGACGATGAAGGATGAGCGAGCAAGGCCGCAGCCGAAAGGCGGGCACAAGGAAGGCAACGATAGAAGATCGGCGCCACAGCTTGAAGCGGGCAGCCAGACATGAAGGTCAATACGGAAGCGCCACAGCCAGGAGGCGGGCAGCTAGATGGCAAGCAGAGCAGAAGCGCCACAGCGAGGAGGCGGGCAGCTGAAGGAACAGGCAGCGGAAATGACAGGAATGAATCTTAGTAGATTGAGCATGCAAAGTACAAGCGTTACTACATATAGTCCTAGCCTAAGGTCCACGCGCTAGGGTGGATGATAGCTGAGCCTCAGCCAGAGCCGGGCTGCAGCAGCTGCTGGTGTTCTTGAAGCGACAGAGTCGCGTCTGGGGTAGCCAGGTCCTCCGAGGGATCGGATTCGCTGTGCTGAGGTCTTGGCGGATCTTCCCGTTGTCTCTTTGCGACTACCGAGCCGCATCGGGGTTTTCAGCTTGATGGCGCCGGCGGGACTGACCGTTTGAGGGTGACCGTCGAAACGGTTCCAGCCGTTAGTTATCGGTGTCCGCCTGAGCCGTTGCACTGTGCCGAGCGAGGATTTGTACTGTACGCCCGGTATAGTTTTCCGGGGGTTGCTGTCTAGATGCGGGGCTCTCTTGTTGTTCTCTGGTGAGAACCCGGGTCCACAGGCATCTTGTGGGAATGGCACTTTATTTCTGACACGCTATACTGTGGCATTGTTTCAAAGAAGGTACGAACGTAAGCAGAGCCGCAACCACAAGTATGGGTGTTCCAAGTTGCTACACCACTTGCACTAGTGGAGTCAGTTGCACTACTTCGGTATGGTGTGGACGGGGGAAAAGAGTGTTAGATAACGCAGTAGCTTGGAGAGGTAGCGCGACAACAGCTGGTCATGGTGAGGGTGCCTGAGGAGGTACAACGAGAGAAGGCGGATGAAGTAGAAATCACCATGTAGTAGTGGATGCAGGGGCATGCACAGAAGGATGATCCGGCATGTACGTATCTGGAGCCCACGATTGAGGAGCAGCATGGGCCAAAACTGTAGTAGTTGTACGTGTTCTCGGCGGGACACCCGGGCTAGTATCTGTCAGCACCATTCTAACGTGCCGAACGTAACCTTACCCTAGCCATCCGTTTCCGTCAATACCGCGCTGTAACAACTAGGCGTAAGTGGGACACCACGGATGGCAGAGGAGGGACTGTGGCAGTAGCAGAAGGAGGGGAAGAGGGAATTATGGTAGAAGTAGCAGTGGCCGTAAGGGGGGCAATAGCAGTTGCAGTAGAAGACGAGGTCCTTGTAGGTAAAGTCTTGAGGGAGTGAGCAGAGGTGATGGCTAGAGCCACAGCGATGGCAAAGAAGGTGAGGACTTAAGAGACAACTCAAGATATTTCTGTCATCCCCATTATGACGCGGCAACTTTGTCCTCACCGTGCCATTCAAGAAGGATGTTGGAGGTCGGGAATGAGGGGGGACTATCTGGATGCGGGGTTGAACGCACTTGTGAGGATCCCAGAGTAACCAGCCACATGGGTGACTAGCGCAGAGGCCGTAACAAAGAGAGCAGGGTTGGAGGTTGGTGTGGAGGTGCTGGAAGGAGCAGCAAATGTGAACAAGGAAGTGGTGAGTGAGTCTCCTTTCATGGTCGAAGTGGTGGCAGCTGAGGTAGAGGTACCAATTGAAAGGGGTGATAATGATAAGAAACACGATCTCGAGGGACCAAATGAGGGTGAAATTTTAAGCGGGAAAGGAGAAGAGTCGAGGGAGGACGAACTTGGCTTCCATTAAGGGGAGGCAAAGTACTGGCGCGGGAGAACCGGTAGCGATGGTCATGATGACCGTAGCCATGACAAGTGAGGAGAGTGAGGAGATCCACATAATGAGGGAGGAATTTGTATCAAGGAGTGTACGCGCCCAAGGAGACGTAAGACGGGTATGGGGGTTTGAACCGTTTGAGGAAGGGGAGTCAAAGCGAGATGTCAACGCGGAAGTGGAAAGGAGGGAGTGGGTGTACGGATACCAGAATGAGCTTGAGGGCTATAAGGCTGAGGCCCCCAGCTTTGTGCACACTACTCATTGTTTGGTGCAACGCCTATTGTAGGGAAGGAACCTTACCAACAGCTAGCAGATATGGGACTCGGACATATAGCTGTACGAGGAGGTTTTGGATGACGCACGAGCAAGGCCATTCACCAAGGGGGACATCTTTGCCGTTGTCGCTAAGCTCATGTACTTTCTAGCAAAGCAAGCGTAGCAGAAAGAGTCACGGTTGAGGCTTGGAGCCTCCCAACGCGTACAACCGTTGTGCCCAGGAGACAAAGAGGGGGCAGAGGAGTAGCCCACGGAGTAGGAGGATGAATGGGGGAACGTGGTGGTATTGTGGAAGATCGCACAACATGAGACATGAAAGATGGACAAGTGGCAAAATGTGTATGATGTGATCAGTCAAATGAGAGAGTACTTGTACTTATAGGAGAGAAAGGAAAACCATGAGCGTTTGTATGTGTTGTCGAGAGGAATGAAAGGGATGGATAGTGTGGTGTCAACCGAGGCTTGGGTATTGTTGAAAGAGGAGTCGGAAGGAATGATTGGGCACGGGCATGAGGATTCAGACGAGAAAGAGGAGCGAGAGGTAAGGCACCGAGCAGAATGGGAAGAGGAAATATTAGAGGACCGTGAGGACGCAAGTGAAAGAGAGGGGTAATCAGGGGATGAAGAAGGAGAGGGAGCCATGAAGAGGAAAAGTGGGAGGAGCTTTACCATGGGGTTCCCCCACACGACGAAGAGGATGAGGGACCAGAAGTAGGGTGAGCCAAGGGCGTGGACAAGGTTTGCAAACACGTGGCAATTCAGGCGCATTGGTATGCGAGAAAGAAGTGGGAGGTTCCAACGTGAGTGAGAAGGGGACTGGTGAAAGAGGTGGAGTAAGCATGGAGGAAGGAGAGTGTCTTGAGGAGGAACATGGAGCTCAAGAAGGACACAGTGTCGGAAACAAGATAAAGCAGTTGGAGCAGTTGATCCAGCCGCACCTTGTCACCCTTGATGAGAAAAAGGAGCAAAACTCTATGGGTGTTGTAGGCCTAGGAGCAGAGGCAGGGTCACACTAGATGCACATCACAGTTGCCAAGAAGCTTTGATTGATGCATCCACTTCCAGAGCACGAAGTTCGTCACCACGCAGCCGCACTCCGAGGACGGATTCTTGGAGGTGCACCCCTCCTACCCATGGACAAGGTTGGTACCATCCACACTGTAGTTGAAGAGGTCGCCATGGCAGCCCGCCTCTCTACTCTAAGTACTGGTATACATCATTCCCCTGGAAAGGGACATGGTGATTTGGGAAGCTGTGTAGTGAATGAGCAAGATGGAGAGTGGATTTTGAAGCATGTGGCTAGGCATGAGATTGAAGTTCATCCTAAAGCACCATTGACCGTGTACCTTGTGCATGAATTTCTTCTTTGTACTAAGCCACATGAACACGGATAACTAGTGGATGGTGAGCTGGCTAGTTGGGAGGTTGTGTGAAGGCATGAGAGGGATGGGATAAGGTGTAACTGCAAGGACATGGGTCATGTTTGAGCAAGAGAGGAGAAGGGGACTGTAAGCTCTAAGCGGCAGCCTAGGAGGGAGCTCTCCCCCTGAGGTGATGCCACAAATAACCACATGGACCACAGAGGAGGATTCAGAGGAAGAGGAGTACGGTGAAGAACATGAGGAGATTGGAGAGGCCAAACTAGTAGAGGCAGTGGAGCAGATGTCTAGTACAACTTTTGAGCATGTGACAAAAGTGTTCGGAGGACCTGAAAGTTCATATTACAAGGAGAAGATTACATCACATCATGATTCATACAAACAAGTAGTCGATGAGATCCTTGGTTCTTACAGTGATGCCAGTAGGAAGGAACGTATTAAGGAGCAGCCACATGAGGCAGAGGGGGGGGATCCAAAGGAGAAGGAGAAGGTGGTGGTAAAGGTATACGTGAATGAGGAGGCTGTGTAGATCCCGGTCTGTCCAGACTTGACTCTGCAGCAGAAGGAGGACCTGGAGACGCTATGCATCTGTTATGCACACATCTTGAGCTCCAGACCTAAGAAGATAGGGAATTGCGGCATTGAGTTTGCCATCGACACGGGGGACTGCCCCCTTATCGCTACTCAGTCCTTCCAAATATCCCCAAAGGAGAAGGAGGTCTTGGATGTTGAAATCCAGGCATGGTTAAACCAAGACTTCATTCAACATATTACCATTCCCTGGGCCTTCCCAGTGGTGATGGTCCCAAAGAGAGACAAAGGGTTACCTGTGTACATCGACTATCTCGCATGGAAAGAAAAGACCATGACCGATTCATATCCTCTTCTCAAGATTGATGAAATCATCAACGTCGTCGGAGGATGTAAGGTTTATAATATGCTTGACGCCAAGGCAGAGCATCACGCCATCCGCATGGATCCAGGCAGTATTGCCAAGATAAGATTTGTGACACATCGGGAGTTGTACAAGTTTGTGTGGCTTCCCTTTGGACTGAAGAACGCACCAACAGCCTTTTAAGGAGTCATCAACAGGGTCCTGCATGGGATGACGTGTGCGGTCCTATACCTGGATGATATCATCTTCTCTCAAGACTGGGACGTCCACATACTGGACCTTAGTACAATGTTCTTACGGATTGAGGCAGTTGGGCTGGTGCTCAAGGCATCCAAGTGCAACTTGGGGGCAAAATAGGTACTTTACTTGGAACATGTGGTGGTGGCACACAATGTGTTCCTTGATCCACAAAAGGTGGCCACGATTGCACGCATACCAACAGAAGAAAATCTTTTGTGGGTCTTGCAAGTTACTACTGGCGGTTCGTGAAGGAC
>SZWC01007172.1:9391-22198 GCA_023375785.1 Penium margaritaceum | reverse complement strand
TATGTATGTATGTATGTATGTATGTATGTATGTATGTATGTATGTATGTATGTATGTATGTATGTATGTATGTATGTATGTATGTATGTATGTATGTATGTATGTATGTATGTATGTATGTCTCCATGTGTGTGTGTGTATCTGTATGTATGTATGTATGTATGTATGTATGTATGTATGTATGTATGTATGTATGTATGTATGCTTGCATGCATGCATGCATGTATGTATGTATGTATGTATGTATGAATGTATGTATGTATGTATGTATGTATGTATGTATATATGTATGTATGTATGTATGTATGTATGTATGTCTGTATGTATGTATGTATGTATGTATGTATGTATGCATGTATGTATGTATATATGTATGTATGTATGCATGCATGTATGTATGTATGTATGTATGTATGTATGTATGGATGTATGTATGTATGTATGTATGTATGTATGTATGCATGTATGTATGTATATATGTATGTATGTATGCATGCATGTATGTATGTATGTATGTATGTATGTATGTATGGATACATGCATGCATGCATGCATGTATGTATGTATGTATGTTGGCGAGCCGGGAACGCGTAGGCGAACTTCTGCCGCTAGCCCGCAGGGGAGTCAATCCGCGGAAGGGGACCTTGGCGAGCCCAGAACTGCGCAAGGCACGCTGGCTCCCGCGGTGAGCGCGGTCGAGCGAGGGGTGGCGCGGAATATAGCAGAAAATCTGGCGGGCCACATGGCGGGAAGCTGCCGCAGGTTGACATTGTCATCTGCGGCGGCTGTCCTACGGCTATCTCTACCGCTTGTGGCGGAAGCTAAAAAGGGTAGGAAAAAGCGGTAGGGACATCTGCGGTTTGGAAGGAGCGGGGAGGCGAGGCGCAGGAGGATGCACAGTCGCGGAGCCAATCAAACGGAGAAGGCAGGGCACCGGATGGATGGAACAATCACGGGAACAGCAACCAATCAGCACGGGACGTAGCGTATCAATCAAGGAGAAGCACCCAAAGACGTACCGCGGAAGACAAAGATTCAAGGAAGAACACGTAGACCATGTACACGAGTCGCGGATGAAGGGGACTCAGTAGGAATGAGAAGATGATGTTCCTTGTGTGCTTAAGGATGAGACTCACGATGTGTAGACGCACCGCGTGGAGTCCAAGTAGGAAGAAGAGGGTGACATGAGAGAGATGAAACCAACGGTGTGTAGGTACGCCGTGCGGAGTCCCAAGAAGTAAAGGCCTAGGCAGCAGTAGCACAAGATGTCCTCAGTCCCGATCATTACTTCGCATTCCATGTACTCCATCCCAGAGTATCAAAGACATTCACCCATTTCCATCCGTGCTCTCAGTACTCCGCTCTCCTGCATTCCATTGACCTCAATGTTCTTTCTACGGTCTGTGAGACTGAGTGCGCAAAGAGCCAAGCTTGGGATGAGGTGAGCTGTCGGCGGTACCCTTGCTTGTACACGACCGCAGAACGAGGTTCCGCGAAGAGGAGCTGGAAGCCACGAGGTGGCGGGCTCGTGTGTGGCAAGAAGTCGACCATGAAGTGTCACTCATCGGCAAGGTTCTTACATATAGGTCCATACCCTTAGTCCGCGGAACTGCTTGTTGTCTAGAGTTAGTACATCTATTGTGGTACTAGCCCTAGTAGAATAGTGACTGTCGTAGGAGTACATGAAGAACCAAGCTTGGGATAGAGTGAGCTGCCAGTGGTGCCCTTGCTTGCACACGACCACGGAACGAGGTTCTGCGGAGAGGAGCTGGAGGCCGCGAGATGGCAAGCTCGCGTGTGGCAGAAGCGGACCGTAGAGTGTCCCTCAACAGTAAGATTCTTACGTAAAAGTTCACACTTGTGGCCCGCGGAACTGTTTGTTGTCCAGGATTAGTAATCTAGATTTTGTGCAGAACATACGAGGCAAAGAGAGACGGAGGACAGAGTCCGCAGATAGCATGGAACGAGGACAGTAAGGAGAAAGTTGAGGACACGGAAAAATTGGGGGTATCAGTGTCATGGCGCGGTGAGCGTGGACAGTTCCTCGCTCTTTGTTCAGCGAAACTACACGTGCCTTCAGATCAGTCGTTCATGTCGACAGCAAGCTTCGTGCATCAGGATATTAGGCGACGACACCAGTAACTCCAGTAATAGCATTTATCAGCGTGGTGCTTCCTGTCACAACGAGCCATCACCTACGCAGGCAGCCAAGACTCCTCTCCCGTGTTGTCCTGCACCCCAGTCAGTTCCTCACCAGGCTCGCATCTGCTCACTCAACACCGGAGGGTGACCGAGTGGCTGGAGCAGTTGCAATGGCGTCGTATCATGGACGCACTGGGCGAGCAAGTGGAAGTGGAGACCACCTACACTCAGGGCAGCCGCAGATCGAGACAGCCTCAGCAAGAACGGAAGGAGCAAGAGGATGTGGACCTGATACCACAATGGTTCTATGACACCCCACCATCGTTGGAACAGTCCTCCGTTGGTGGAGAGCTAGGGGCCTTTCACGGACTAGTCTACCGGCGTCGAGGCGCACAGCAGCCACCGGCCACTGTCAACCCAGCACTGCAGTACTTGTCACCCCCGATGCACCCACCAATCATGGAGGTGACTCCTGTGGACGCGGGGTCTCAGGAGCATTCCACGTCAAACCAGGAGCCGTCGAACTCAGGGACCATGCAGGTGGGAAACACAACATCCGCACTCGAATAGACTCCACGGCAGATGCATCCGCAGCAACCGGTGCCAGGGACCATACAAGCCAGGACAACGGCGCCCTCTCCGATGCCAGGATCCGCCCAGTTGTAGCTCAATCAGCGGCGGGCGGATCAGATATTACCGCCTGTTGGACTGGGGCAAGTGGGATCTGCGACACATATCTCAGCAGTAGGATTGACGTAGACTCGGATACACCCGCCACAGCAGTCCGTGGGAGGTGTGCAGGCAGAAGCGAACCCACAACCCTTTGCGGCGGGACGCGTGCAACAGCATGTGAATCAGCACCAGCCATATTCAGGGATTCCACTTGTGGGGATGCCGGCACCGCATTATGTGATAGGCACGCAGCCACAGTAGATGAACCAATCATGGACGGCTGTAGGTGGACTTCAGGCAACGATCGCAATAGCTACGCAGCAGCCAAGGCACCAGTCTCAGCAGTTTGTGACGGAAGCACAAACAGGAATGATGGCACATCACTCCGCGACGACTCTGCAGCCACCGCAGGGCGGCCAACCGCTTGGTGGCATCATGCAAGGAAACACCATGGTCCAGCCTCCAGGAGTCCAACCGTTGATACATCAGCATGTGCCGTTTGGGGGCATGATACAAGCGGGATCTATGATACAATCCTCTGCTCCAGCCTCAGCCATGGATGACTCCGCATCTCCGGTCGATAAGAACCGCACAGGTAGGAATGAGCCAATTGCCACTTGTGCCAAACATGCAACAGCAGCCACCCTTTAGGACGGCGTTGACACCCTTGTACCCCGCGCCTGCATACCAGCAGCCCCACTCGCAGCAGCCAGTCGGGCCCGTGTCGGCAGGAGTGTCCCTTCAGGCCCCATTACCAATGCCAGAATCTCAGATGGTGCCACAGGGCCACCCTAATCCACTACCACAACAGATGATGGAGATTCAGAACTCCGCGAGGATCACGGCAACCCATGTCCTCTCGGTCCCGCCACTTACAGTTGCCAGTACTAGGCCGATAATTCCTCTCAACTCTGCGGCGATAGCTCCCACTGCTCAGGCTTATTAGATACCACAGCTAATGGCACCGCCGACGCATGGGATCCAAATTCTGCCCCCTGGGACGACATTCTACTCCGCACCTTACATTGCTTCCTTGCCAGCCCCCTCTTCCTCGTACACGTCTCAGCCACCCATGCAGCCAGGTCCTCACCTACCCGTAGGACAGCCCTCGATGCAGATTTACCATGCTGGATACTCCGCGATCCACCACACGATTCCCCAACCTCCACACTCTGTGAGCGCATTGATGACTAATCGAAACACTGTGCCTCAGCTTTAGTATATCTGCTCTGAGCCTGTAAACCTCCCACGACTGGATACCTTCAAGGGTGCTTCGGAGGAGGACCCCTGGACCTGGCTCAAACAGATCACCCTCTACGCCGGTATTGGCCGGATTCTGCCCGATCTCTTCCTCGCCACAGCGGAACTCCACCTCCAAGGGGCTGTGGCAGACTAGTACAATGCACGCGTATCTTTCTCGTCTTTCAAAGACTTCGGCAATACCCTCATTGAGCGCTTCAAGTACCTGATAAAGGAGGAGGCTCTGCGGAAGATTGAGAAGGAGGCTATGAGCAAGGACGAGGACATCCGTAGATTTCTGGACCAATTCCTGACGTGGGCTTCCTTGGCCAAGAATCCTCAGGGAGAAGGTCTCCCGCTGTGGATCCTCCTGCAGAACCTGATCCGCGCGCTCCCCGATGAGGCTGTAGCAGCCTCATGATTACGGATCGCTACAGCTCCCTCCAAGACGCGGTACAAGATGCCATGACCATATCCACCCGTCAACGGTCTACGCACCAGCATCAGGGCAGAGACACCCACGCGCCATCCTCCTTGCAGAATCAGTCCCTGCAGTAGAAGCCCAAGGCCTGTTATACCTGTCAAAGCCTGGAACACATTGCCCACGACTGCCCTCACCGCTGACAGGCAGCTCCGCACCCTGACCCAGTCCATCAAGATCCCATGGTACAGCAGTGGCACCAGTACTACAACAAGCCATGGTCAGGGCATCAGCAGCAGGAGCAGCAGCAGCTGCTGCAGCAGCCCCGGGCTGGTCAACCGCAACCCAACTAGGGAACTGGACAGGGCATCTTGCCAAACTCCCAGGCAAATTCGAACCCCGCGGCCTGGGCACGCAACGTGAAACTAGGACTGCCGATGGCGGATAATGAAACTACAAAGGTATCCCCTACTCCTGAAGAAGCGGAACTCATCACTAGAGCTCGTCGGCTCGGAATCCTCGAATGGGATTTGCACGAGGCCGCGCAAGTCCAGAATGACCTTCGACGGAAGGCAGAAGCTGTAGAGGCCCAGCTGTAGGACGCCGATGCAGCCTGTTCCGTGCGACCATCTGAGAAGCGTCGCGCCACGGATCTCGCGTAAGCAAACAATCCGGCTGTTAGAGCCACCCCATCTGCTCCCCGTACTACTCCCACTATTGTAACAGACCCTCCGGACCCCGTGGAGAAGCTCTTCACCACTCCTATCGCGTTTGTGAACTTCTTTGACTTCCTCCGCATCCACCCCAAACTGGCTCCACGGCTCAAGGAAGAGTTCATCAGAGCCAACCACTGCCTACAGGTTCTCGCCAACTCCCTCGCCTGTACCACACCGCCGCATTGTACCGAGAACACCCGAAGGATTGTGGCAGAGGAACAACCTGCCTTGAACACCGAGGAACTAGAGTGGGGTTGGGCACCGCAACCTGTAGAACCACCCCGCTGCGACAACCGCCATTACGAAGTCACCTATTGTGTGGTGTGGATCTGCGGGCGGAAGTTCCTCGCCATCATCGACACCTGGACAACCCACACCACGATTGCCTTACGCATCCTCTCTATGGTCGGATGGGCGGATCACATCCATCCTATGCGCCAGCTATTCAGCAATGCAGCCGGTGGAATGGATTACGGGGATGGAGAGGTGCAGGGGCTCCCCTTGTAGGTGGGGTCCCTCCACGAACCAGTGGACGTCCAAGTCACGAAAGACCAAACCTATGACGTTCTCCTGGGCATAGAACATCTCCTTCCGTGTCAGGTCAACCTGCTGTTCTCCCTTGGCGTCATGCAACTCACATCCGCGACCGGGTCAATGGAATACACTTTGATTACTATCGGGGACTGGGTGACGATGCCCGTCACTGGTGGTGCGCCCTTCTCCCTCTCTGATGTTGCACCAGAAGATTCCCAGACTCGTCCCCAGCATGACCAAGCCCGCGAGGGAGCCACACTCGAGACAGAGCTAGTTCCGGCCGCGGAATGGCAACAGCTCGCCTCAGACTCTATAGCACAAAGCGAGTGAAATAACATTCTCGGGCTATGGCAGCGGGGAGAACAGGTGTTTGGCACGGGACTGCCCCTCGAGGACGAGGAGGAGTTTTATCCCATCCGCGTCTAGACCCCGCCGCCTCACCCTCGTTGGGACCACATTCTACACCCTCGTCTTTTTCCATCACAGAAACAATATTTCTGCGACCTCCTTGACTCCTTTGTGGACATCTTCGCCGACTCGCCAACGGACCTTGGGGTAGTCAATGCATTCCATGTCATCTTCACCGGGACAGCTCCCCCCACCAATCAGAAAGTCTACCGCATCCTCCCAGACCAGGAGCAAATCATTACCGACGGTCTCGCAGAGCTGAAAGCACAAGACGTAATCCTTCCTATTGTGAGCCCCTAGCATGCCAACTTGGTGATTGTCGGCAAACCTGACGGATCCAAGAGGTTTTGTGTTGACTTCCGCGACCTCAACCGGGTCACGGAAGAAGATGCCTATCCCATGCCTCTCATCGTTGACATCCAGGAGTGACAGAAAAGCCGCGGATGGTTTGCAAAGTTGGATGTCAAGGCGGCCTTCCATGCTGTCCCCATGCACCCAGACTCCATCGCCAAGACCGCCTTCGTCACCGGAGGGGCTCTACGCTTTCACCCGCATGCCCTTTGGCCTCCGCAACGCCAGTGCGACCTTCCAACACGTCATGGACTCCACCCTCCGCAGCATTCCCAACGTGAGTTTTTACATCGACGACATCGTAGTTGTGGCTCACAACTTCGTAGAACTCGTCTCCTCCCTCACTACTGTCTTCTCTGCACTCCGCGCTGCCAATCTCAAGCTGAAGTCTCCCAAGTGCTCCATTGGCGCAATGGAAACGGTGTTCCTAGGGTTCGTCATGAGTGCCGATGGCATCAAGACAGACCCAAAAAAGATTGCGGCAGTCCAGGAGTGGCGCCAGCCTACAACCGCGGGACAAGTCAAGATTTTCATTGGCTTCGTCTCCTTCTACCGCAAGTTTGTCCGTGACCACGCCCACTTCATCTGCCCTTTGCAGCAGCTCACACACTAAGACGTGATCTTCGAATGGATGCCGGAGTGTGCGGCGGCATGGGCGGAGATCAAGCATCGGCTGGTTACCGTGCCCATGTTGGAGTTCCCCGACTTCAACTTGCCCTTCTCCATTGCTACCGACTGGTTGCGGGACGGCCTTGGTGCGGTTCTGTCGCAGGTGGTCCAAGAACCCGTCCAACGGGTCATCGCGTACGCCAGCCGCGCGCTCACAGATGGCGAGCGGAAGTACCCACCGATGAAGGGCGAGTGCCTAGTCGTTCTCTGGGCTCTTCAGTACTTCCGCGACTACATAAAAATTAGGAAGCCCTTTACTGTTCTCACTGACCATCAGGCTCTTCAGTGACTCCTCACCACTCAGAACCATGAGGGAATTTTGGTCAAGTGGGCTGTCCTTCTCCAGGACTACAACATGATGATCAAATATCAGCCTGTTGTGGCCAACCGCAATGCAGATGCTCTTAGTCGCCTCCCTTGTGAGGCATGGCCAACCTCCGCGGATCAGCAAGAGGATCTTGCGGACCCTCCGTCCCAACCCACGCCTTCCCCAGCTGATGCCGACCCCGAGTGGGAGGGTGTCGCCTGCGAGTTTACTGATGATGAGCAAGACATTGCGCATCAACTGCTGTCTGAGTCGCACTCTTCCGCGGACCTGGATTTCACGGAGACGCCTCCCGTTCCCCCCACCGACGGTCTCCATTTTGCCCGCCGCTACAACCCCACGATTCGCGGTTGGACCCTGGAAGAGATTTCTTCACACCTTCGCCCACGCTCTTCCCTCTCCGGTTCCTGCCGGGTCTCTTCCACTACTCCACTTGTCACTCACCCCCCACCAGCTCCATCGGCATCCCCCGTCTCCCCCCTTCTCGACAACCGCCACCCCCTTTCCCTTGTCAAATTTCTTCTTCACTCCCTTGCATCCGCGGAGCGCCTCCAAACCCTCTTCTCCTCCTTCAATCACTCCCTCTCTCCCATCGGCATCCGCCTCTCCTGTTCCCTTGACCGCGACGCGGGGGTCTGCATTGTTGCCCACGAAGTCCTCACTGCTCACTCCTGCGTCCGAGCGGACGCTGCCCGCACACCATGCGCATGGGCTCCCGCTCCACTGATTCTCAGACTACCTGCACCCGATGAGGTCCACGTGGCATGGTGCTACGCCTGGGTATGTGGCCGCAAATTTGTGGCCATTGTAGACACCAGTGCCACACATACCACCATCGCATTGCTGATGGTCAGCACACTGAACATCCACCATCTCCTCGAACCCAAGCAGCTCAGCTTCTCCATTTCCACTGGTGCCATCAATGCGCCCATCGGCCAGATCGCGGCTCTTCTCATGCAGGTCGCCAATATTCATGTACCGTACACCGTCTAGTTGTGCGATGTGCGGACATATGACATGCTCCTGGCGGCGGACTGGCTCGCGTCGCGCAAAGTAGATATATTGTTCGGCGCTGGCATTCTCAGCCTCATTTCAGCTTCAAGCATTCGATCTTTCACTCCACTTTTCACTTCACCTCGTCTGCTCTCTGGCTCTCCTCCCATGGTTACTGCTCCACCTGGTACCGGCACTCGACTCACCCGCCGCCTCACGCGAAGCTCTGGTGTGAACCGCGGAACAACCTCCACAATGGCTCGCCCTTCCAGCACGGGGACCGCGCCTTCGCTAAGGGGGGTGGTGCATCGAGACGCCAGTTGCGACGACAGTCCGCGGGCCAGACCGTGGCATCTGCAACTGGTACAGGACGTCCTGCGACACCTGCAGCAGAGGTCCCAGCCTTCTCACGACCTGCTCCCCCCAAAAAAACACACTCCGGCAAGCGCGGACCCACTGGCAACTGCATCCCCGGCACTAACCGGCGCACCCCAGGCATCTGGTCCCGCCATACCTCCAGCGGCAGCGGCCGCACTGGGGGCACCGGCCGGTGTACCACCGCCATCTGGCCCTTCCAAACCTCCAGCAGCAGCAGCCGCAGCGGTGGCACCGGCTGGTGCATCTCCGCCACTGGGCTCTTCCGCACCTACCGAGTACTCCACTTCCCCCCGGCCTTGAGAGGCGACCCGGCCCATGGAACGTCGCAACCTCTGCTTAGTGTGGGAACGATAATGGAGGGTGCGTGGACCAGCTTGGAAGAAAGCTCTGGTGACAGCGGCGATCAACCCAGGGTCACTCGCCTGCAGGACGTGGTCAGTAGTGTCATCATGCACCTCTAAGATGAGCTCCCGGAGGCAATCTGCGCAGAACTCGCGGATTCGTTCTTTGATCGAGCCTGGCAAGTTGCCCTGAAGGGCGCAGCCAAGGCCGCCCTACCTCTCAGACAACATGGGCAACAAGAGCAACTACTGGAAATGACAGGAGCAGAGCGTCTCATTTCGGCGCTCCGCGATGTCCTCAACCTCTGCCCGGAACAAGCCAGCGATATGGCAGGCGTGGCAGCATTCCTCGACACAAACCAACCAGATCGCTCTGTGAACGCCGCCCGTAAATGGTGGCTCCAAGCACGCCGCGACCAGATGAAGGACCCTACGCCGCGCTATGTGCATCTGCTTCAGGAACAAGCCCGGGCCCTCACCATCTATCACATTCACTAGATGCCAGCAAGAACAGCGGAGGCACCGCGCAAGAAATCTTGGGCAAAAATGTGGAGGTGGGGTTACCTGCTCCGAGCCATCGCCGCCAGGTGGGGAATACAATACACGACCCAAGAACTTGTACGCATCTCCGCGGCAAAACGACAGTGCAACAGCTGGTATGCGGCCATCAAAAAATGTTGGCGGCTAATCCAGGAGGATGTGACGCGCCACAAGATTGCAGCCGTAGTGGCAGATGAACTATGGAAGGTACTCCAAGAAGCGGGCCAATCGCTGAAGGAGAAGGCGGTGCGGCACTATGCCAGGGAAACCGTGGAAGTATGCAAGGAGGAAAAGAACCGCACCATCACTGAAGCAAAGGAGGCTCAGGAGTATCTTCGAGACTCCCTCGAGCTCACATAAACGAGGAGTAGGCTGCAGACAATATGGCAACAGGAGGCGGAGGAGCAAAAGCAAGAGGCAGAAGCAGCAGCGGAATGAGTAGCAGCGGAACTTGCAGCCGCGGTGCAGACGGAGGAAGAACGCGAGACGGTGGCCGAGCAAGTAGCAGCGGAACAAGAAGCAGCGGTGAGATGTAACGAAGGTACCGAACAGGCAGTAGCAGAAGCGGCGGCGGCAGCAGAAGTGCAAGCGGCAGCTTAGCAAGTAGCGGCAGAAGCAGGAATTGCGGCAAAAGAAAGAGCATCGGTGGAACGAGTGGCCGTGGAAGCAGCAAGAGAGGAAAGGGAAAAGGTAGTGGCCGAATGCGCAGCAGTGGAAGTGGTAGCAGTACCAGCTCGGCAAGCCACAGAGAAACGAGCAGCAAGAGAATAGACAACAGCGGAAGGGGAGAAAGGAAAGCGTGCCAAGGAGGAATAACGAGCCAAGGTGGGAGCAACAGCTGCCGAGAAAGAGGCGCGAAAGGATACCTCACGACCTACTATATCGGCAGCCATGCTCAACAGGAAGGCCAGACTTAAAGGAGCAGATTAGAAGGCTACAGCATCGGCGGCCGCCAGCAAACAGGCCGCCCCATCTCACGTCACCTCAGTCAGCCGAGTGGCCACTCCACACAAGGAGCAGGCCGCGGGTGGGCAGGCCCCGTCCGCGGAGACCACACCGACATTGCGCCAGCGGAACGAGGGAAAGCGAGTTGTGGACGACAGCACGGCTGTTGAACCCCCTGCTAAGCGCACCAAGCAGCGCCGCCAACCCCAGGGCACCCTTCTGAATATCGACCCGGCACAGCTGGCGCAGGCTCAGTGGGACACCACCCAGGTAGCGGAGCTGCTCTTGGCGGTACTCTGCAACGTTCCAATGCCGATTGACCTGGTCCCGACCCAGTTTAGTCCCATTCTTGGGAGCACCGGTACCACGGCTCTCCACGGAAAAGGACCCGAGGAGGCCACCGCGGCTGGAGCGGCCAGGAAGTCAACAGGAGTAGTGGTGATGTTTGAACTCAGCAAGTCACCACGAAAAGATGATGAGGAGCAGTCCATCATGAAAGGACAAGGCTTGCTGCGGCTCTCAGAGGCTGTGACAAGGCGGCGACCTGAGACAGAGGTGATCGAAATCCGCAGTGAACGGCACACGCGACACGGGACGCCACCTGAGATAAGGCTGCGGGACCAGTGGGATGAAGGAGAGCTGTACACGGTGGGGATCCTTTTCCTCTTCCCAGCACCAGACAGCTGGGACAGGGAACCCCCAGTCTATGATGAGGAGAACCGACGGCGACTACAAGCGATGAAGGCGGAGCAGGACAAGAGGCTAGCAAAGGTGCTGTAGGCGAAGGAGACAGAGGCGAAGAGAAAGCCGGGGGAAGCCGTCGCAGAGAAGGCAGGCAAGACAAAGGGACTAATGGAAACGTAGGAGAGGAGGAGCAGGCACGACCGCGGCAGGGACCCTGCACGGCCTCCGGGGCTACCATGACACGGTGACAGGAGGAAGGTCGGATGGCGGACGCGGAGCAGGCCTAGAAAGAGAATGAGAATAAGATGTGTGCCCAATGCGGGCACAGCTGGGGCCGGACAGTGAAAGATTATAAGGGCTGCCTCTGCAAAATATGTGAGAGATGTCTAGAGAAGCCGCGGGATGAGAAGGGAGGACGAAGTGGACCCAGGGTATGTGGGAGATGCAGCCAAGACATCGAAAAGTAGCACCGAGTCCGAAAACCGCCCAGGGTGACTAAGGAGGGAGAAGAGGTGGACTCAGACGACGAGGAGGAACAGAGCCCTTCAGCGGAAGCAACGTCCGCCGCGAAATGCTCCACCTGCGTCAAGGCTACGTGCGAGTACGGATACTGCACCAACTGCAACAAAATGACCCACCAAGCCTGCTTGGTCACGGGCAGCTCACCCTGGACAGGCCACTGCCGTGGATGTGTGGGCAAAGCAATCATGGAGGGAGAATCCTCGCTCGCATACGATGACAAGATATTTTCACCGGACTGCGGAGGATGCGAGGTGGATCTGGATGGGTTTGGCAAGGCATTCGGAATCTGCCAAACGATGTGCCACCTGCAGTGTGGGAGACGAGGAAAGGAGGGGATTTGGACCTGCCATCGCTGTCGAAACAGGGTGTGGAAGGGCAAATAGAATTACCCCAACCAACACCACCTCTCAAGGGGGGATGGCTGCATGGGCCGACTAAGCGGAAAGGTTTATCGATGCGAACAATGTGGGAATTTCTCCCATGACTCATGTGCCGAGGAGGTGGGGCAAAGCAAAGAGGGCAAGAGGATCTACTGGTGCTCGGGCTGAAAGAAATATGAGCGAGCGCCACAGTGCTCCTCGTGTAAAAAGCTTGTGAATGCGCCTACAATAGAGGCGCCGTGTGAAGGATGCAGACTCTTCGTCCACGAGAGATACGCAAAAAAGTACCAGTAGGAAGGAGGAGATGTGGAGAGATATTGCCAACCTTGCCACGATCAAAACCGCCACAGACCCCGCAAAAAATTCAAGTGCCTGCCACACTAAGAGACTCTTGGACAGAGTCTTTCGAAAAGGGGGGGTTGGGGGCATCACTGTCAGGCGAACTTCTGCCGCTAGCCCGCGGGGGAGTCAATCCACGGAAGGGGACCTTGACGAGCTGGGAACCGTGCAAGGCACGCTGGCTCCCACGATGAGCGCGATCGAGCGA
>SZWC01007171.1:103504-116903 GCA_023375785.1 Penium margaritaceum | reverse complement strand
AAAAAACAACTGGCTTATGCGTATCATTCGTTATGGGTACTTTGCGAGCGATGGAACAGCACCCCAATGGATAGTCCCCCCCCCCCCAAGACACCGCGAGTGTATTGGGGAAGTGTATTGGGGGGTGTATCTTGCGTACGCTAAAAAATGTACAAAAGTGTATCTGTACACTTGTGTACAAAATCAACCCCCCTCCAGATACACTACCCAATACATCCCCCCAATACACTTTGACTTTGGAGGGGGGGACGAGTTGGCCCCACCCCCCATCCCCTAAACACTGTGAAGTGTATGTGGTGAGTGTATTGGGAAATGTAGCGGATAGACAACAAAAGAATACACAAGTGTATTCTTTTATAAGTACATGAAAGTAGATGCGGAGCGTCGATCTAGGTATATTCACGGTATTTAGAAGAGCAAAAAACAGCAATTGGCTTATGCGTATCATTCGTTATGGGTACTTTGCGAGCAATGAAACGGCACCCCAATGGGTACCCCCCCCCCCCAAGATGCTGTGAGTGTATTGGGGGGTGTATCTTGCATAGGCTAAAAACTATACACAAGTGTATTTGTACACTTGTGTACAAAGTTGAACCCCTCCAGATACGCAACCCAATACACTCCCCCAATACACTTCGACTTAGGGGGAAGGGGAAGACGAGTTGTCCCCACCCCTCTGAAAACCGTGAAGTGTATCTGGTGAGTGTATCGGTAAGTGTAGCAAATAGACAACCAAAAGAATACATAAGTATTTTATTTTGTAAAGACATGAAAACAGATATGGAGTGTTGATCTGGATATCTTGACGATATTCAGAAAAGCAAAAAGTAACTACTAATATACGCGCATCATCAACCTTTGTGGAGTTTTCGAGCTATGAAACGGCACCCCCACTGGTATACCTCCCCCCCTCCCCCCCCCAAGTCATCTTGAGTGTATTGGAGGAGTGTATTGGAGGGTGTATCTCGCATGCGCTCAAAATTGTACTCAAGTGTATTTGTACACTTGTGTACTAAGTCGACCCCCCTCCAGATACACTATCCAATACATCCCCCCGATACAATCATAGACAGGACGGGGGGAGGGGGGGACTTCATGCTTGACCATGTTACCTGCCGCTCAAGAGGAGGGTCACCCATTTGGAAAACGATTTCCGCAATAGGCATCAACAGAACCGAGGACATACATGTGTCTGTCTCTATCTTACAGACATAACATAATACTTAAGAAAGTACAAAGGTAGGTCCATTTGTAGAAAAATTTCTGTTTAATTGAATTGAAACAGATATCCTCGGATCTGTAATAGAAAACCTTTTTAAGAAAATCCAGTTCTCAAGAAAGTTCCGTAAAATTGTTGTAGTCATGTACACAGAGGTTATAGTGTACATGGTTGTAGCACGCAATTTCTAGGAAACATTGTCAACTGTCTAAGTTTTTTTCTTGGAAGGATCCTCACCATATGTTTCATTTTTTTACACTCATTATCAAGTGTGCGGATTTGGGGTGACTGGGCATAATTGACTTAGACAGGCAATCCGTCCCACATGTCTTTTGGACTGGATAGGAGCTTCATCATTTACTGATCCACTTTGTCATTTTCCCGAATTCTTTGATTTTTTTCCGTGATTTTCCCTTCCATGAAATCCATCTTCCTCTCTCTCTATCTCTCTCTCTCTCTCCCCCTCTCTTGCTATATATATATATGTGTGTGTGTGTGTGTGTGTGTGTGTGTGTGTGTGTGTGTGTGTGTGTGTGTGTGTGTATTCATATGTATGTACTACTTCTGACAGCCACACGAAACACGACCTGGCTTCCCGTAAGTCCAGCATACCCGTTGAGCTCTTTGATTAACGGTGTCACATTGCATTGGAGTAGTGGCCTCTACGACTATGACTTCACATCACCACGGAATGGAGTTTAGCCATGGGATTGGGAGCCATTCAAATCCTACTTTACACCGTCTTTGTTCCTAGTGATGATGCGACCAGTTGTTGTGATCATTCGCATTCCTGCTTTTTTGATAGAATACATTGTAATTGATCACCAATGTCAGTGTTGAGGTTGTTTTTTTGTTGGAAACAGGCTATGTCGAGGTGATGTCACTGTTGGTGCTGGTTTTGTAGACACGCATGGATGGTGTTGGTAAAAAAATTAAGTTTTTTGGTGGAGTTAGTGCCACGCCATCTTGACGTGCTTAAGGTGTAGAATGCCTCAAGCCAGTAATGCAAGAATCGAGCAAGCAGTTGGTCAAACTAACCGGACTCCTCGTGTCCATAGATGTCCTTCAAACTGGACCACCATTCAAAGGTGTGCCATGCAAAAGCGAGGTTGCGAGTTCAATGCAATTAAGGTCTTTGTTGACTCAAGCGGCTATGAAGTACACTTTCAATCTTTTCAGCCAAAATTGAATCATTGGTCCATTATAAACAAGAGGATTGAGCAGCTCCGGGATTACTGGTCGGATTTAGAGTTCACAGAAGAGCTGATTGTTCCTCTTGAAGAGGATTTTTTCACACATGCACACACTTCATACATCCTCCATCGGCATGGTAAGTTGCTGGAGAAAATGGTTACTGAGGCTCTTGAGTCCGAAAAGCTTATTGAGGCTTCTAGTAGGGATTGTTATCAAGCAAGCATGCCAGTTGGTGCCTCCTCCAAGTGCGTAACATGGCTATTCAGCCAAAAGCATCGGGGGATAGTGGTTAGCTGAGCCGGAGGGATCCGTTGTAGGATTGGCCGTCATCGTTTCCACCAAGCTTATCGTTGATGTTACATGGGCCACGGAAAGAGCATTCTCAGTCCCTTGTTGGTGTCCCTACATCCGTGAATTCCCAATCGGATCATTGCTCCTCCCCACCAAGTGTTCTCACTCCTTTGACCATCGTCATTAACAAGCGATGTTTTGGAAGGTAGGGATATGCAAAACACCCGTGCAAGGTTTTCACATAAGAGTGAAGGTGTCGATTTTCCCTCCAACACTGTTGTCCATTGATACAACGTGTGATGCGAAGTGGAACACTGGTTGGGAATAGGTTGAAGCTGCATAGTGGAAGACGATTTGGGTACCGAAGTAATTTGCAATGAGTATTAAGATACAAGAGTTTGGCATACGTTGGTTCTTATGCGCTCAAGTCA
Source organism: Penium margaritaceum (assembly GCA_023375785.1). Taxonomy (NCBI): domain Eukaryota; kingdom Viridiplantae; phylum Streptophyta; class Zygnematophyceae; order Desmidiales; family Peniaceae; genus Penium; species Penium margaritaceum. The sequence continues at coordinate 113,768 of SZWC01007171.1, read as the reverse complement.
AGCAACATACTTGGGCTTGTGGTACGAAGCATTATGACAAGCTGCTTTAAGAAACTTCTCAAAGTGAGGGGGACTTATATCATCAAAATCAAGGAAGAAACCCATGTACATCAGGGATAGAAAGGGGACATTGAACTCCACATATTTGAATGCATAGAACTTACAACTGACTTTTCATAGAATGATGATGTTGTAGGAATAACAAACATATAAAGTATTATTATACTTTATAGTTGACGAAATACATTGAAATGACTTAAGATGTAACGTACATTAGCTAGTTAAAACAATCCGTGATATATAGCGCACAAACAACTTTGGAGGAAGAAAACGGCAATCCGACAAACTTTTCGAGGTGTTGAGAGCTTGACGTCTATGCCTCAAGGGGTTCATTTCTGAGAAATGATCTTGGTCTAGAGTCTAGTTCGACTCGGTCTGGATGTGGTCCATAGACCAGATTTGAGACAAAGAGGAGTGCCGTAATAGGAGATCCATTGTGTCACTTCTCCTCCAGTTTTCGAAGGCACTAGGATCTTGTTAAGATCCTGTCACGACATGTGGAACAAATAGGATTAGTATGCATGTTTAAGTAAACTCCTTATGACTACCTCGTATGTTCTTGGCATGTTTTTTCTCAACCAAAATAGCTGAGGCGAACGTTATCGCGTCCTCCTTGGACTACCCTTTTTCATGGCTTCTGTTTTTGGTCCCACAGTTAGTCACAAAACGGCCTAGCCCGGTTACACTGGCATCAGTGGCCCTTCTCATAAATCATATCTGAGATCAATTCTGACGGCTGTTGGATTAGTCTATAGAGCGATTCCACCCATCAATTGTGATTTAGAATGGTGATAACGTTTTTCGCCAGGGCCAAACCCTATCCGTCCTCAAATATAGCTTGTGCAATTGATCGTAAGATCCGATCAAGCATGTTAATCCCCAGTCGAGAGTGCAAAAACAAAAATCACATCTAGATGGCTGATGACAGATGGCTAAGAGCGAAAGGAAACTGACAGGTGACAACAAAGCTGACAGGTTAGAGCCAGGAGTTCTTGGCAACTTATCCAGCAAGAAAAAAGGAATCTAAACTGTGCCTGTGGTGGATGATGTGACGAGGAGAGAGGCCAGCCCCCCGCTTCTCCTTGATCATGTCGTCGACTGTGTCGAGGGGAAGAATGGGGACAAGTTCCGCGTGTTCCTCTCTTCCTTGTTGTCGATAGCACGGAGGATGAGGAGAGAGGTGAGCCCCAATCTTCCCCTCATTCATTGTACTGAATGTCCCGAGGGGGGGGGGGGACACCCTCCCTCTCCCTCTTGCACTGGCGAAGGCACTTACGAGGAAGAAGAGAGTGCGGAGGGGACTCCCCTTCTTTGTTCCATTCCNACGAGGAGAGAGGCCAGCCCCCCGCTTCTCCTTGATCATGTCGTCGACTGTGTCGAGGGGAAGAATGGGGACAAGTTCCGCGTGTTCCTCTCTTCCTTGTTGTCGATAGCACGGAGGATGAGGAGAGAGGTGAGCCCCAATCTTCCCCTCATTCATTGTACTGAATGTCCCGAGGGGGGGGGGGGACACCCTCCCTCTCCCTCTTGCACTGGCGAAGGCACTTACGAGGAAGAAGAGAGTGCGGAGGGGACTCCCCTTCTTTGTTCCATTCCTCCCTTGGAACCAATGGTGCCAATGGGAAGAAAGAGGGAGGAGGGAATCCCTCTCTTCCCCCCCCCTTTATGCCTATGCTACCATTGGAGGAGGAGAGAAGGAGGAGAATTCCCCTCATCCTCTCCTTGGGTGCTGACATCATGGTTCAGGAGGAGAGAGGGGAAGTCCCTCTCTTCTCCCTCCTCCTATGGCGCTGACGGCCTCAAGGGGGAGAGGAGGGTGAATCTCTTCTCCCTCCTCGTCTAGGCGTCAAGGGTGCCAAGGGGGAGAGGGACAAACTCCCCACCTCCTCCATCCCTCCTTGGATGCAGATGACACTAATGGGGAGGAGATGGAAAGGCACTTCTCCCATTATCTTTATGTAACCAATGGTGCCGACGTGGAGGAGAGAGGGGGAGGCCCTCTTTCTCCCCTCCTTTGGCGTTGACAACACCCAAGGGAAGGGGACAGATGAACCTCCTCTCCCCCCTTGTCCCCGGCGTGGATGATTTCAAAGAGAGGAGAGGGGGAACCTCTTCCCTCCCCTCCATCCCCGGCAACGTCCATGGAAGGACGAGATAACGGGAGGAATTTTTCTCCCCCTGTCCTCCCAAAAATTGTTTTTGCCCATGAATCAACATGTGCAAGTACCGTAGCTAGTATAGTAGATAGTGGGAAGTGATGGGGAGTTTGAGCCTGTTATGGAACAACTTTCCTTTCCCTTGCTATCCTCCCATTTGGAGCTGATCAGCTCAGTAAAACTTGAAGGAGAGTCCCATTCATTGGCTTTTAGTTCGGGTGCAGTTAAAAGTGTTTTAAAGCTCAGACCAAGTTATAAACTTGCTTGGAATGAAAACATATACAATAATCATTTGGTGCTACAAGCACTGGAGGCAAGGAGGCTTCCCTTATTTAAGCTCAGGACTGATCATTTTGGCCATGGGTTTACCATAGTTTAAATGGTGAAAATGTCAGGTCAAGCTAGTCCAGATCATGTTTCCATCTTTTCACCAAACGAGTTGGAAAAGGGAAGAAATGACATTTTTCTACAATGGGGACGGGATCTAGTCAATGTTGTGAGAGGAACTCACGCTGGTTGAAAAAACATGTCATTTAATGATACATTGGTGACATTCATTTTAGAATAACACATTGGAGCTCAAAGTTCCATGATTCCTTATTTTGTGAAAACTTAAGAAAACCGGGGCATCACATGACAAGAGGGGTACCTGAGAAAATATAAGGCCATGAAATTGTCGATTTTTGCATGCGCAAAACGGAGTTTTGTTTGTGGGATGAAGCCTTGACAATATGTGTTGTCTTGTAAAACCAGGCGTTCATGTACACCAAGGTGGATTCTTGATCCTAAAAGAATTAAAGTGAGCAGCGATGCTACACCTACCATAGTGCTACCCTATGCATGAGTGCCGATTGCACAGAGTATACAAGCCCAATTGTAGTTTTGTTACGGATGCTGATTGCGCCACGGGCATGCTGTTTGCATAATGCATGCAAATTCTGACCACAAAATGACACCCGTGCCAATTGTACAATTGACACAAGTGTCGTAGAAACAACTCTGCATGGGGAAGCTCCCTAGGCGTGTGAGTGCCAATTTCATTATCGATTGTCGGTAGCACTAGAGTTGTAGGTTTCAAAAGAACCGTAGACATATTACTCGACACAATGCGTACATTATTTGTACTTGCATTTATCCAAATGATGAATGCACCAATGCGTAAACTGTTAGCATTACCATTGACACAAGCGCTGATCTCCAATGGATGTAAATCTAGTCATTGAAAACCTGTCATGTGCATTTATTGCACTATTTAGAGGAGTTTGAAAATCATTATGTACACGCATCTCAAATGGACTAGCCATACTGATGGTATAGCACATGTCATAGATGCCAATTGCACCAACAACATGGGTGCAAATTGCACCCTCTTGCATCAATTAGAAAGAACTAGCCATTTAGCCAGCTAGTCATGCTTGCTTGCGCCATATCGCAAAACAAAGGTGTTTGATCTATACTCAGGGTGTCTGTATGGGAAAGTGCACCATGGGTTATACTTGAAGTGACAAAAACATGTTGTTAGATGCTTGGAAGACGTTTCAATGAACTCGAGGATGGTCACATTGTTGAATCTCATGTAGAGAATTGGTGGGTATGTCTAAAGAAATCACACATTGCTGTGATGAAAAAAGTGCATGTCCAAATGGCGTAAAAGAAAACATGGAAAAATGTTGCTCATTGGGCATTTTCATGGCCATTTGAATTTGGAAAAGCTGCCTCTCCTTATAGCAGTACGTATAGAAAAGAATAAGAATGTGTTAAGTTTTGGAGAATGAAGGATGAGGCCAATTCCATCAACATTGAACCATGGTAATGTTGGGTGTATATCTCTATCCCTAGAAATGGAACCTTCTTAGCAAACCTAGTCGATGTACCACATGGTTACAGAACATTCACGGCTTGGATGAACGGGGGAAGATCCACGAGTATGAGCCTAGTACCAAAGCCAACCCTGTTTTTCATGGACCAAGGAGTGCTATTCACATAAGTGTACCATGGTCACCTGAATTTTGGTACGCGGCATGCATGGAAAATGTGCATGACACATGAGAAACTCGTCCACTGACTATTGGTGTGTCCACAATGACATCAAAGCTAAGGATAAGTTTGACAGACAAGTGATCACAATGATTTCATGAAATTTGTTTAAGTTGATAACATCAGTAGATGCTTTTTTATGGAAATAAAGTCACCAAGATTCCTTTGATGAGTGCACGACTTTTGGCTACCTTAGTAGCATGTTCACTGTCACTTTGCTTCTGGCACGAAAGCAAATGTGATCCTTTGACGATGGAGCACATGGACAATCCGTTCAGTGGCTACGCCATGAGATGGTGAACATGCATGGAGATTGTATGATAAACCTAACATTGATCCAAATAGGATGAAATCATGATACCCGTACATTTTGGGTACTTGGATATGTTAGCAACTATGCAAAAAGGCACGATCCTTCTTTAAGACACAACCCTAATGAGTTATGCTCGTGCATACATCTCAATGAAAAAATGGCCAATGCAGGCATCGGGCCATGGTATGTCAAGAACGAGATAAATTGTTGAATACACATCCAATAGCAAAAGCACTGGCACATTGCCACTTAGTAAGGAACTCATGTAAAGTGTCCCACCTGGCCGGTATCAACGATTGAAAGGTGCATTGATTGAGAAAAAAACCATGTCCAAAAGACAAGTAAAAAGATGTGTCAAAGAGAAACGACGACTCCTCCATGGGTCCTTGATGACAAGAGACACCACAATGCGGTCGAAGACTGCAAACTTCAATATTTGGCATATGATGAGGTTGTTCGAATGTCCAAGATGAAAACAATTTGAATGCATCACCTTTAGTCTATGATCACTCTACAACGGAACATATCATGGAAATTGAAAGAGAAAAGTACTTTAACCTATGTCACGAGTTAACAAGTTCATGACTAAGACATTCTCATAGTTTTACACAAAACAATTACAGTATACTTGGGACCATGACACGGGTTAGGGATGTGGACTAAACCTAATGACCATGAAGACAACCTGTAAGCCAATTGCTTTGTGCTAATGGTGTCTCAGAACCCACATCTCTGTGGTCCGGCCGATCATGGAATGCTTCATAGTCGGCATTGTAGCAAACAAATGACCATTTTTTTAATCCATACATCGATGCAAAAGTGTTTTTTTGAATTAGGCACAAGGAACAAATTTCTCCATTAATGTATGTCAATGTTTTAAATAAGTCTCAGGACTTGAGAGATCGTAACACAACACCTTTGTGGTGTACATCACACTCTTAGAACATCATTCAGATGGATTTTGATCACAGCATGGTGCAGTACCCCCCGTGCTATATTGATGTGCAAAGAAAGCCAACAACTGATTTTCTGCAGCAAATCTCATCCTCGACAGAGATCATATAGGAACTACCTCTTGGTACCATCAAGTGCCTTGAGACGACACGAGAGGTTTTGACAGATGTGAGATTTCATACACGGATGGACATAGCATGTGACCACGGTGTTGTCAAACCATGATCCATTGACCCGGCATGTCATGATGAAATGGTTAAACTCCCTTGGTTTTGGAGGTGGTTCAATTGATGCACATTGCTAGATGCAAGTATAGTTTGTCTTTGGATGTTGCTACAATGATGACTACAATGGTAATTGTTTGTCAGATGTTGTTAATGGCGGTGATAACCTCTACAAGTACTTCAAAGAAGGTGTGAAAAATACTACATTCAGTGGAAGTAATAAACATACATCATAGACATGGCATAAAGGAAACACGGATTCTTGCACCTTGGCAAATGCAACCCAAGACATACTTTTGTGAATCATTTTCCTACGTGACCTTGTTCACCGGAGGATACATGTTCTCTATATTGGAGATAGAAACCATGATATCCCAACAAGGATTTACAACTTGGACAAGCTATTAATGATCTCCCAATTGGAACCCTTGGATACGATTGGATACGATTACACAAAGGGAGAAAAGTCAAGAACTGATCGTTTAGTTTAAAGGATCATTAGTTGTAATTCGCAAGTGTTCAAACACAAGTTCATGGTATTGACACAAAAGGTGCTCTTCCAAAATTTAAATCATGTTGTGTGATCACAGTACAGACGGCCGATGCTTAGAATATTGTGAACACTTTGGCCGTGGACGAGATCCATAGGAGAGGCAATCTCTGCTAGCCTAGTAAAAAACGAGGTGCTTTTGACAAGGATATGAGTTGTAGCCTATGGTACCTATTCAAGATACAAATGAGGGGACAATGGTTAAGATGATAATGTAGGTCACACAATTGTAATGTCTGATGATGGACTTTGACGACGATCATGTGTACACGATGACCAATGCTGCCTACTTCAAAGATGAATGCAATCCTTGGAAGGGAGAACAATTGTGCTTAGAAACCTAGTCTTAGGACATTGGTTTCTTCCAAATTTATGTTAAATCTAGCATGTGAGTTGCATGGGCTTGGTGGAGCGTGGTCGAGTTCAGCCAACCAACCCACCGGTGCTGAAAAAGGTATGGCAGGCCTATGTATGGTCATAAACAAGTGGCTACAAACCAAGAGGAATAACGACAGGATCATGGATTGCTCCTTTCAATAAATGTGCAGGGAGATACCACCTCCACAACAATCCCGTGTAGGTGATCACATCCAAAATACATAAGAAGAATTGCGTGGAGCTAGACTATCTTTGTGAAGCCGCCTGTACAATTGGTTGCAGGGATGCTCCTTCCAAAGAGGGAGGAGACATCACCACAACTTACTAAACATGTACCACATGGAATTGCGGAAAATGTATCCTATGTACCCTCTTCCTCATTAGCGAGACATTGCTGGCAATACAAGTCCTAAAAGGTATCAGCCATGCCAATGATACACACATGATCGGTCTTAGATGAAGGTACACCAACACTTGTGGAGAACATGCAAAGATAGTAAGTATCTCATCTTGGCAAGAGCTAAGGGGTCGCATGATCAATGTTGGATGTTGTATATAAATGAAATTAATCACAAAAACCACACACATGTATGGTTGATTTTGCATTAGTGTGACAAAACTGTGTTGCATATGATAAGAGTTCACACATGTGATATCATTCATTCATTCTATTGCATGGTTTGTATCATTAAGTACGCAATGATAAAACCTCCATGAAAAAAAAAATCAGGATGGTTCAAAGCAAAGGGGGAGGAGTGTAGCGTACGAGCCATTTAAAGGATGAACAATGGTGCTTGAACATCATTCCCAATTTTTGGGGCTCAAGACTAATTTAGTGAAAGATGAGGTCCGGAAAATGGTATCGTTGTAGAGTCTAGTTTGACTCTACCCCAAATTTGATCCATTGGCCAGATTTGAGGCAAGGAGGAATGCCACGATGGGAGACCCACCACATTACTTCTCCCCCACTCTTAGAAGGTACTAGGATCCTGTTTCCATTTGGTATTGCCACGTGGAAATACTAGGAAAGGGATGCATGTTTGCAAACATGCCATGTGTCAGACTTGACTGTTCTTGGTGTGGTTAGTCTAAGCCAAAAGTGTAGTCCTCCTCGGACTACACTTTTTGAGGGCTTTGTTTTGGTCCCATCGTTGCAAAATGGCCTAGCACTTTTCCGTGGAATGTTCCTTATTGAAAATCTTCTTAAATCTCCACATCTCCTTGTTATGATGTTACCTTCCCATCACAATCCTTAAATTTTCATACCTTTTTTTTCAGAATTATCAATATCATGATGAAATTTATCGAATAATGGATTACATATTCATACATAATCTCATTTACAATGCAAATTCAATGTTAAAAGGTTTGAATCTAAAAGCTTGTTCATGTTACAAGGGCATTCATACATCAAATGCATGGACATCCACATCGAGACTCGTCCCTCGTACAAGTAACTGGCCTCTAAGTGTAATGGCTTTAATCTACCTAGGCTCGTCTTGGTTTTTGTCACGTCACACGTGTTTGAGCAGTTACAACAACCTTGGGATTCCTTATCCTAGATCTCCTCTCCTCTAATTTAATTCCCTCTCTCATAATGGCACCCAACTTGAACATGGAAATAGAGCTACAATGAACTCCCTTAAGCCCTCCTTTCCACCACCTTCCCCAATAGCAAGGTTCTCCTTTCCCACTTTTGTTTTTTTGTTCTAATTTTTCTCCCCTTTAGTCCTTTCATCATCAGGTGGACAAGGGGATCCGGGAGTAGAGGGGTGGGAGGACAGTTTCCATCCGGAGCACCAAGGGCGGAAGAGTACTAGCCGCCCACTACATGGTGATTCTTTTCCCCAGTCATGGGACTAGAACAAAGGACCTCCCTACCTAGAGAAATTGAAGTGTAGAGTTGTCTCCACTGCGCCAGGCAATGGATGTCACTTTTGTCTCATTATTGTGTTTTCAACCAATCAACACAGGCTCCAGTTTTAGCAATGTCTTCACGTGGGCATTGCATGGGCAGTCCACCTCATCCACGCCCTCACCTTTGTCAATGGTGCTACAAAAGATCTATATTTCACCTTCCTCCCCTACCAAATCCAACCTTGTCCTTCCTTACACCCCCCCCCCCTCTCGCTCTCTCTCCCTATATATATATCTATCTATCTCTATCTATAACTCTCTCTCTCCCTCTCCCTTGTGTGTGTGTGTATGTGCATGTGTGTATGTGTGCATATATGTTTTGTGTGTGTGTGTGTGTGTGTGTGTGTGTGTGTGTGTGTGTGCGTGTGTGTGTGTGTCTCTCTCTATGTTTTTCTCTTTTTCTTGTATTCTTCTCTCATCCCTTCCTCTCCCTCCCTCTCTCTCACACTCTTCCTCGTTCACTCTGTATCTCTACATCTCTTCTCTATCTTTCTCACCCTATCTCTCTCAGTCTCACTCTGCCTCTCTCCCCTCCCTCTCTCTCTATCGCTCTCACTCTCACTCAATCTCACTCATCTCCTTACTCTTGCTGTCTCCGTTTTCCCTCTCTCCTCTCTCTCAAAGCATTTATCTCCATCTCCCATCTTTTCTTGTGGCACCATCCCTCTCTCTCTCTCTCTCTCTCTCTTCCTCTCTCTCTCTTTCTCTCTCTCTCTCTCTCTCTCTCTCTCTCTCTCTCTCTCTCTTGATTTCTTTTGCACCCCCATCTTGTACCCTTAGCCATCTTCCCCTCATTTAACTTCCACCACCCTTTTCCATTGTCCTCCACCCTCCTTTCTCATCCCCTTGTACTCCATCCATCTCCTATCCTCTCCCTCCCTCTTCCTTCTTCCTGCCCACCTCCACCTCTGTCCTTTGCTTCCCCCTCTCACCCTCACCATGCCATCCCTCCCATATCCTGCCTCCGTGCCTTAACTCACTCCAACTCCTTCCTCCAACTTCCATATCCCCTCCCCTCTTACTCCCGCCACCCCTACAACCTCCCACGTCCACTTCCACCAACACCCTCATATCCATCTCCACTCCTCCATTTCCCCATTCTCATCCCATCCTCTATCCTCACCTCCTCTATCACCCAATCCACTTTCACTAACAGAATCACCCTCATATTCCCTCCATCCTCGTCCCCTCCTCCACCATCAACTCCTCCTCCATCCCCCCTCTCCACCACCCTTTTCCCTCCCAACTTCCTCTCCTCCTCCACCTCCCTTGCCTCCACCACTTACCTCACCACCTCCTATGCCTTATCCCCTTTGACCACCCCTAAGCCTTCCACTATCATTCCCATTATCTCCCTCTCCCCCCCGACCCCCTTTCCATCAATGTCTCCTTCAGACCCTTCTCCGTAGTCTCCCCCTCCTCTACCCTCACCTCCTTCATCCCAACCTCCACCTTGATCACCTTTGAGAACCTCATTCCATCAACCAACCTCATTCTGTCCTCCATCCTCTCCTCCCTCATTACCATCCTCTCCTTGTCCACACTCCCTTTACATATTGTTCTTTTTGTTTGCACTCCCATCCATCCTTCCCTTCCACCCCTCTCCCCTTCCCTATCTCTCTCTCTCTCTCTATCTCTCTCTTCTCACACACACACACACACACACACACACAAA